>JAIUCT010000021.1:3131159-3156193 GCA_021307375.1 Tetraneura akinire | reverse complement strand
ATTATTATTATTATTATTATTATTATTATTATTATTATTATTATTATGTGTCTATCTATATACGTATATATAAATGTAAATATAAAAAAAGTATTTTTGGATTAACTTTCGGCGAATTTCAAATTTGTATTCTCGCACTCTCGAGATATATAAGAAGATTTCCGGATAATAAATAAAGTGCCCGCGTAGGAATAAATAAAACAACATTAGGTGATGGGAGATTGGGAGCGAATTCGAAAGAAATGGCGAATAAACAAAGAATTATACTCGAAAGTATATACATGATATTATATATATATATATTGAAAAAGAGCGATTTATATATATTTAAAAGTTTTTTTCCAGATAAAGCGAAAAGAAAGAAAGGTTAAACAAAAAAAATATATTATACATGAATAATAGAAAAACTTTCTTCGGACCGGGTTCTTACCAGTTAGCATCAAGTAAGGTATATACTCGTATATAATTACGGTATGTATGCGAGATAAAAAAACGTAGTATAGGTACCTATTTTTTTTTTTTTGGAAAAAAGACTGCGCGCGCAGATGGGTTAAATAATGTGTTCCGCTGGTTAATTGCGTTAATGTGCGTTCAGAGGAAACGAATATCATTTGAAATAAAATTTAAATTATACAAATAAGTAATAGTATAATAGGAATTGCGTGTCACTAAATTTGTCGAATTGAAACGAGGGAAAAGATTTTAAACTAAGCGAAAAATTAAATTAAACTCCATATTTAAAACAACGATATACCTATTATATTATTATACGTATATAAGTTGAATTTTTGAATAATAAAAATTAATTACCTGAATCTTCCTATCGTTTCGAACAATCCGAGAATGTCAAAACATCATCGTTTTCATATTCTATTATCTCTCAAATTCTAAGTAATGGAATCGATATTGCACTCATACGCGGTATATTCTGTTCATGACGCGTAAAGACGATTTCTAAAAATAAAATAAAAAATTTTAAATTTAAAGACATAAGCACATATTAAGAGAGCAAGAGCGAACGACTTTGTGCGTGTACTCGGGCGAACGACAAAATGACGAATGGACGAGCGTACGGCAGAGAGAAAGCGCAAAATCGCGTGAAAATAAACCGCAACGAAAACGATGTGGCGCCGCACGTGTGGCTGGGCGATCGCGAGCCACCGCTTTTGTGTGTGTCGATGCGGCGTGGCGCGATATTGACTATTTACTATTATAATAATAATTTATAATAATGTACAAAATGATTTATAACATTGCGTTTATGTTATCACGTATCTATTCTATGGAAAATAAATTTTCTATATACGGGGCAGAGAATAAATCGAGTAGAAAAATATAAAAAAAATTCCCAGGTTGTGGTAAAATATTATTAAATTTGACAACTATATAATATTATGTAACAGCGAATTTTTTAGTATTTATATACTAGTTAATATTTGTATTTGGCGGGCAAAAAAATTTGTAAAAAAAAATGTCATTCGGCTAGTAAAATATAAGAGTTTTATCAACACGCGATAAAACGCAAAGGTATAACGTTTTAACGAACGAAACGTATAAAAAAAAAAAAAAATAATTATATGAAACGGCGGGAGAAAGGATTAATTTTTCTGACCTACGTTTAATCTGTTATTGTCGTTCAAAATAAACACCGAGAATATTATTATGAAGCACACATAAAAAGAAATATGTACAATCGATTATTCTTTTTTCGGTTTTTTTTTTATTATCTCTTTATAAATATAACACTGTGATATATTTTACAAAAATATTTTTTTCTTTTTTTCTTTTTTTTTTTTACCAAATTTTCTCCGTTATAAAATGTACTCGTAATAATATGTAATAATTATATATTGTAATATATTACAATTTTTTATCGTACATCCACAGTAAAATATTCGAGTATTATATTATTATAGTGAGACCGTCGAGGTTCGTGTGTGCGATGATCTACAATGATATATTACATTAGTACGTGCAGTGGAATTAATATTATTATAAATATTATTAATATTATTATTATTATTATTATTATTATTACTATTATTATTATTATAAATATTATTATTATTATTATTATTATTATTATTATTATTATTATTATTATTATTATTATTATTATTATAAATATTATTATTATTATTATTTATAACGCGCGCGTGTACGTTATATCCTCGTTGTGCGTAGAATATATCGTTTAAAATGTTATTTTATGTATATTTCCACTGTAATATTTTGAACTCTCACGATTTTTCAGGATCCGGTCACGAATGTTATAAATTTACAGCACATGTATATATTATATTCGGAAACCACGGTTATGGTGGCGAATATCTGCCGACGGCACGCGGTTAAACGTCGTACATAATACGTATATAATATTATATATACTTGACTATTATAATGACAATATTTTACGCGTTTATAGTAAAATATATTAAAAAAATATCATATTATATTTTAATATTTCGCATATATTATGTACGTTTTAAAAAATGAATATTATGTGTTTTACGTCGGTTATAACAAGAATAATATTTTAGTCCTCCAAACGTGAATCCGCGAGAGCACTTAAAATATAGGTTGAAATATTCCACAAATCGCGCTCGGATAATTCGTAAAGTTCTTCTCAAAACACGATTATACACGCTCGTATAACATAAATAATTAACTGTTGAACTCAACCATTCGCGAATTCGGTTTCGGATATCAGACGTGTATGTGTATTTTATTTTGTGCGTTATACAGGGTGATTTTTTTATCATGATCCAGCGAATAACTTTAAAAATATAAGTAGTTTTTAAAATTTTTTTTTTTTTAATTATTACTACACATTTTGATCTATATTTTTTCATAGTTATAATATTTGTACCCTCATCCCTTATATGATAAAACAATATCAACTTTTAATTTTCAAATGGCAACATATGTTTTAAATAGTAAAATCTTAAAGAATGAATTTAAATAAAATTTTAGACGTGCAGTTTGTGGAAATCCGACTTATACTTCACGAGTAATTAACATTTGAAAGTATAGACGAGGGGAGTTCGCGGTAACATCAACAATAATCGACATATCGCATCGATAATAATTAGATGATTTCAAATTAACGATGTTGGTAATTGATATTGAACCAAATATCGATTATGTTGCGAAATTTGAAATCATCTAATTATTATCGATGCGATATGTCGATTATTGTTGATGTTACCGCGAACTCCCCTCGTCTATACTTTCAAATGTTAATTACTCGTGAAGTATAAGTCGGATTTCCACAAACTGCACGTCTAAAATTTTATTTAAATGCATTCTTTAAGATTTTACTATTTAAAACATATGTTGCCATTTGAAAATTAAAAGTTGATATTGTTTTATCATATAAGGGATGAGGGTACAAATATTATAACTATGAAAAAATATAGATCAAAATGTGTAGTAATAATTAAAAAAAAAAAATTTTAAAAACTACTTATATTTTTAAAGTTATTCGCTGGATCATGATAAAAAAATCACCCTGTATTATCGTATTCGTCGTGGCCGTTAGTTTATACGTTAAGTCTTAAATGGATTCAAATGAAATTTGTCGGAGCGTTCGAAAAATTTCTTCGCGACCAAAAAATCAAACAACATTCGACGAAGACAAAAGTGACGAATACATACGAATTAAAAATGACTTGAAACTATATTGGGGAACGAAGGAAGAACGAATAAGAATATAAATACGAATATTATTATTTTTATATGGTATTTATATGGTGACTTTTAGAACGACTTAATATAACGTTTTGCCCGTTTCGCTTGATGTTATTATTTCTGTTATATACGATTTTGCCGTCGCGGCGGCGGCGAGACTGATAACACGGGAAATGCGTATAAAACGAAAACACGCCATGCCATCTCGGAGAGATGAGATCTGCACGAAATTGGAGCGTGATGGAGTTTAATCAACTCGCTGCGTAGGAAATGAGTGAAACGTATTAAAATCAAAGGAGGTTATTCAACCGACATCGGCGGTGATGAGACATCGTGTTTTGCCCTTGCACAATGACAATTATATGGTTATACTTGTGTAATTTATACCGCGGTCGTAGACAAGGGACACGGCGGTGCGCGTGACTTCGACACTGTTATAATATTGTAATATTATTCCGCCCGATCGACGAAAAACCCATTTAAATCGTCGCCGATTTATTCCGTATTGTATAGGTAACCTATTATTATTCAGGTAAAACTTTGTAATTAACACACTGTCTTTGACGCAGACGAATGAGTAAACGATATCATTTGGTATTAAACGCGGAAAAATCGATCGGTATTTGATATAATATAATATTATAAATACTTCTGGTATTATTATTAAAAAAACATAATGATGGGGAAGAAAATTTCATAGAAATTAACGTATACCTATAGGATAATCGGTTCAAAATTTAAAACATTTTAGTAGATATTATTTCATATAAGCGTAAAACTCTGCTTAATTGCAATATTGTGTTTATTTTTTAACGAGTAAATACTTTGGTTTTTGTTTTTAAAAATGATGCTTAACACGTAAATACTGCAGGTACCTATACAATAATGAACGAAACAAACGAGGAAATAATAATATAACGTAGAGGACTAAAATATTAAAACGATACACTTGAAATACGGAACAAAAGTTTTTTCCTATATACGTTTTGAACGGTATTATTATTGAAACAAAAACGTCGAGTTGGCCATTGTACGCGATATGGAGGTATGCTTTTGTCGAAAACGGCCGTGGTTATCATGAATACAAACTAAAACCGTTTTACCATGGTTGTTTGTCTAAAGAATTTCGGTCGAAAAATGCACTCCTCTCTCGCTCTTGGCGAAAATCCATCATCATCCATTGAACTTCCGAAGATAAATAGATGACGACAATAGCAATTCCGGAAATTATTTCTCTCGTTCCCCGATCCGTATAATATACGAGTACAATATTTTATATAATACTTATATTATAACGACTATTATATTATGGGTAATAATACTATCTAAATTTTCTGTATTTTCTGTATTTTTCTCGGGCTAACCGCAGTCGAAGTTTGCGGAATTTTGTCGGGGAAAATGCGAATCGTTTACTTTGCGCCGCCAAGAATGCAATTATTATTTGTATTTATGAACATGGCGCGCGTTTTCCGGAAAACCAAATTCCTATATTCCCGCAGAAGATGTTATTATTACAGTATAAAATACCTGTCCGGGAAATATCGAAAGAACACGGCGAAACGCGGACGAACCGCATTTATCATCGTTGATGATCACTTATACTAATAATATTATTAAACAATTTATAATGATAATAATAATTATATTATTATTAATTACGATAATAATTGCCTCGAGTATATCGCGCTCGGAATCGTAATCGTATATTCGTATATGATAAATGTAATATTAAATAACACGTGTGATGTATAGCATTGAGATCGAATGATATCACCTGCAGGCTGAGAAAAATAAAAATATTCAAATCTAATATTACGCGTGTATGCGATTAACGACGGGGGGAAAAAATCAAATTATTATAAGGACGTGCGACCGTTAAGTATAATAAATACTTTGGTATAAATTATTATTTTATTTTGTATAATTCACGCAGTTTTTCGAATCTTAAGAGAAGCTCGATGTCAGATTTTACAGCACGAGGACGCTGCAGTTTATATGCGATGAAAACCGATTTAAAGCATTCATTGAAATATTTGAATATTGTGTATATTATAATGTTATATATGGATATAGTATAAACTATGCGTATTATTATATTAATATTTATTATTATTTCGAATCGGACTGCGAATGTGAACGCAAACGGTCTCGTGCGAGAGAACGCGTCTGTCACGAATGAAGATTTGAAATTCAGATGGTACGCGGCCGCGTGTGCGCCTAACGAGTTCATCGTGCGTTGAATCCGAACGAAAAAGTATAATAATGTTATTATTATTTATTATAATACACAAAGTGCGACTGGTTGGAATATTATATTATAATATTATAAATAGAAAATAACGAAACGTATCGTATATTATAATAATATATTTTCCTTTTCAATATTAATTTTATCCGCAGACAAATATAGAGAAATTTAAAAAAAAAATTGATTTATTTATTATACCCGTACGTATTATAATATTATAGCGTAGACGAAAACGTGTCGGTTGTTTGGGATCGATAATCGCGTTATAATGTGTAGTTTATTGCGGTACGTTTCGGAAACGGATTACGCGCGCAAGAGGGACGTCCCCGGAGGTAGTTAGTTCCGTTCTCCCATATATTATTACGATTATTACATTATTGTCGTATTGATTTTGCGAACGTATTTTACTAAAAATAAAAAAAATCAAATAAAAAAGAAAGAAAAAAACCACATATAGTTATGCTCGTTTTATTGCGTAAGTATAATAATAACATTTATGTTAAAAAATAATAATGTATACACCGGACGTCGTCGTTAAAAATGCTATTTAGAGTCGACGACCAAAGACGAGATGGATATTTTCGGGCTTGTTGTAAGTTATAAAAAATAGAAGAAAAAAAAACGAAAAAATTTGGCCATCTGCGAAAGTCGTTAACGACGTTAGTTGTGACTAATATATTTATATATGCATAATATATGAGTTATTGATTAATTATACCTTTACCTCGTTCGGTGAAGGTATAATAAATATTACTAAAACGATCGTTTACGATTTTCTACGGTCAATAAAATATAAATGTAATATATAAAACGTAATAATATGCAAGTACTATAAACGGGTATATTTTTCGTATAAAAAAATAAAATTTTATTTATAATATCCTCGTGTATAAATTCCATGTAAATTCGTGCTCAGAATCTATGCTCTGTAAAAGTAGTATAAAGTATTAGCGTAAATTCTAAATGAATAAAAAAAAAAATATCGTAATTATTCATGTAACACGTATTTGGGAATGTTATTATCGTTATGCCGTGCAGTATAACGATGAATAGTTGTAATAATAATAGGGCAAAGAGAATAATAATTTATAAACATTTTCTAAAGTGACATAACCGGGGGTGAAAATACGGTTTAAACCCCGAGAAAAATGCGTCGGAGAAAAAATCCAAAGGGCGTGTAATAATATCGTCGTCCCTTTCATCTTCTACCCGTATAAAACGCCTACTCTGCAGGTCGGGGCCGCCAGCGACTAATTTTTAAGTAGGACGACCGAAGAAATCGGAATACACACGTTTGTATACGTGGGCTAAAAATTTTTCGTGCACATAATAACATTCGGTTATAAGATGCTCGTCAGCCGAGCAACAAACTTAAAGTATATTATATATATATTATGAATAACGACATACATAATAAATTGCGTTTTACGCGTGCCGACGCGGAAACGTGATCGACACCATTTATCACTGTTGACTTATCGTCGGAAATTCTACCGAGGGTGAGAGAAAAAAAAACAAACCGCATGAAATATTCGACGAAATGGCATAGATCGTTTTGCATTATTATCCGCTCGAACGACACGGCTGCAGATCGTTTTTGACTGGGTCGTACCCGTGCCGAGACGAAAAATTCGTTTTCACATAATATAATACGAGTTTGTAGAAATCCGAGCAAACGAATGACGGTGTGATAAAAAAAAAAAAAAAAAAAAAAAATGATAAAAAATACGCTCGAGCGTTCGTTTCACTAATACTCAGTAATCGTTGTATAATCAATTAAAACGATACGTCTTCGAGTGTAAAACTACAACGAGTTCGTACACGTGCCGGTGTATTATGATGAGATTGATATGGATCAATGTGTATGTGCCGGAAGACGCGTCTCTCGCCGGCCTTGTGGGAAAAACGCGATATTAAAATATTTTATAACAATATAATTTTATTCATGTTTGTCATGATGCACTGTATATACCGTATGTGAAAAAAATCTTCGAACTGTTAATTACGTAAAACAATAATTAACGTTTAATTTAAGAATATTATATTTACAAAAAATACGAATTTTTATGAACGCAATTTATTATTACTTCGTAAATATTTGGAAAAGAAATGTAGGAAGAAAAAAATTATCATAATAATAATTGTAGTCCAATTAAAAAAAAAAAAAAATTATCATAATAATATCACACCCGGATGCTATGAAATATTCAAATATGTATGCGAGTATACTCGTATTATAATAAATTTAGAAAAAAATTCTCGTTGTTGTCGTTGGCGTGCATAATTGACGGGGGTGTAATATAGAAATAACGCGTTTTTTTTTTTTTTTTTTTTTTTTGCAGAAGATTATAAAAACTGCCAGTCTATAATATAATACGTTCCTACACCCAGCGGTTCGTATTTCTTCCCTCGACGAAAAAAAATAGAATAAAAAAAAAATACGTGATAAGAAAATAATAATAATTTATACGATTAAAATCCGCGCACACACACCGTCACGCAATTAAATCGACGTACGTGACTTTTGCGAGTGCCATAAAATAATATACCCCGTCAACCACCTCCAGCCCAGGGCGGTTTCTTATAAATTATTATATTAAAATTATAATAATAATAATAATAATAATAATAATAATAATAATAATAATAATAATAATAATTTACTCTATATATAATATAACGATCTCATTTGGGATTCGCGACGGCAGCAGCCACTCCACTCCGGACCAGCTCGTGGAAAACATTCGGAATTGCTTTGTATATCGCATTCTTATCGGAAATTACAAAATAATATTATATAATAAAGTATAATATCTGCGCTGAGTGCAATATTAGTATGCCGTCCGCTCTCACGAATCAGGACGTTGATTTATTCCAAACGACTATATGTATATGTATTATAATATATAACAATATAATATACCATACCGTATTATAATCTCACCAGCGATCGTGTTTTTATGTGTAACTGTAATAATACTACGTAACAATACGACACGTGGACGGATTTGGTGAAAAATTTCCTCTTTTTTTCCCCCCGGCGTTATGCACGCTCGTCTTACGATGGCGAGTATCGATTTTTATTGTGTTCGCGTAAAATTCGCATGTAACATTGTTTTCTTCGTTTCAATAGGTACACACTCCTCAAATTTTATTCTCTTCGAAAGCAATAATTGTAAATTACGTTTTCTTACGTACGACGCGTATACTCGGATATCTCAAATTTACGATTAAAATGAAAATAATATTTAAATTGACCGTTTCCGATTGTTTTTAGAATATTTTATTAAATACCCAAATCACAAAATTATTTGTATCTACTTAATATTCTCGTATACGCATTTCAACAACAATATGATGTCATATCTTCAGTGCGAACCGAACAGTCTTATGTGTGCAGTTTATACCCAGTGACCCCACCGTAATACGAGCGAATTATCAATCCCTGCTCAGTCGACCAACATCGTACTTCTATGTCCTTGCCATTGATTTATACGAGTATTACTTTTAATAGTGAGCTTTATATTAATATTTTGTGATTTGAGTTTTTAATCAAATATTTTAAAATATGAAAATATTATTTTTTAAATTTTTATTTCGAGAACTAGATAATAAAAAAATATATACATATTTCTATCTAATAATGAAAAATGTGACTTATTTATACACGGATGGGTTACAAAAAATTAGATTTCAAAAATATAATAAGCGTTAGACCAAAAGTTATTCAAATTAATAATTAATACAAATATGATAAGACTCGGGTATATGATAAGACCCCCGCTCTGTTGTATCTTGTATGGGTATCTCTCACAAGGTTTATTTAGAACAATTTTTCGTACAGATACACGCCTACCTAAATTTATGGTTTCATGTACACGAAATGTAAGTTAAATACTAACATTTAAAATTAAAAGGACATACATTTTTCTAAATAAGAAAAAGAAGAAACGGATAAAAATGGCCAACATATTCCAGTTATGAAATAAGTAAATACGTAAATGACTATGCAAAATACATAAATTCATATTAGGTAGGTACGGTATTTCGCGAGAGACGTTATATTATAATAATATTATCTAATTAATCAAAATTTGTTTTCTCGCAAATAGTTTATACATTTTAACACGCATTACGTCGCCTGGTAAAACGCGATAATGCGTACCTAGTAATTATTGTTCTAGTCCCTTGTTGGTCTAAACTTCCAATGTTCGCGATGCGGTATATCGAGACCCGAGACCCGTATGAGAAAATTTCCATCATATAACACGGTTACTGTATATAACATTAAAATCGTTAATATTTGCAACCGCTATAATATAGTTATTCAGCCCGACAATTTAATAAGTTTTGTTCGGAGATGGGTTTTATCTTGTTAACACAGAGTGACTCGTGGCGCTGCAGAGAAACCGGAAAACCTTTTGGCAGTTTACAAACCGGAACCTCCGCATGGTCCTCGACACTTTCATCGTGCGGCACACACGCGTTTTCCACTTTCCCGCTACGGTGGTTTCGAAATTTAATTGAATACACATAGGAGTATAAACGCCGCCGGCAAACTTGGGGACGATAAGACGAAGAGTATATATATATCTACTTAACTTTTGGCCGGATGCCGACACGTAATGAAGTTTAACTTAGAAATTGAGCGTCTTACGCTATACAAAAACTTTTAACTGTCTGGTGACATTGACAATGGGACACTACACCACGACTGTGTTGTCTGCATGCACGGTGACATAAAATATGTGTGATGTTAGTATTGTAAGAATTATTTATTTTATGGGACCGAAGAGCATACAAAATGTTAAAATATGTCATATGGCATATTATCATGATGATTAAAATAATAAAGTTAGACATAATATGTATGCGCTATTCCCGTTAAGGTATACCCGGGTATATAGCGATATTAAATATAAACTACGCACGGAAACACAATATTATTAAACTCTAAATTAAATTACAATATTATTCGATGAAGAATATCCTTATTATCATTCTTTACTATATTATTTTGGTTATAACTAATAAAGTAATAAGTATAAGAAATATTGATTTTTATACCCTATTTGAAATTAATAAAAATAAAATATTTATTGCTAGGTATATAATTAATGTTCACGTGGAAATATTTTAAATAAAATAATAATAATATAATTAAATATAAGGGAACGTATAAATAATTAAGGGAAATAGATAATTGGTTGACTAGTCCACGAATTGAATATACAATTTTATATAAATAATAATGTAGCATATCGAGTATCGATTTTCCAACGTAAAAAATGGATACAAGAAAATGATGGTTATATTGAAAACGGTCTGGTATGATATGATTAATAGGTACCTTTTTTTCTTTTTTTTTTTAGGAAATTCGGAGGTATGACAGGCGATAACATCATTATATTGATTTACTATATATATCGGTACTAAATATATACAACTCGATATAATAAGGAATTGCAGACCTCTTGGGACTACTAAACAGGGCATCTTGATAATGATGGAGTCAGTCTGGCGACACTGCTTTTATATTAATTGGGGAAATACGAAACTTTTCGCACTCGCACACAGAAAATATATTATAGAGTGCGTGGTGCCTTAAGACCGTTATATTATATATATATATTATATATTATATGGATATATCGAGAGACCTTTTTAATTAAAGATAAAGTCTTGCAAACACTGATGGAAATAAAGATAGAAAGAGAGTAAGAGAATGTTAAGGAGAGGGTGAAATGAGGGTTGCGTGACAAGTTTTAACCGTCAGAGTTCGATTTTTACCACGTTCAAATCTTGATTGATGAGAGATTTCAAATGTTGAGACAGCTATATCTTGTACAAAAAAAAAAAAAAAAAAATCGTAAAATAATAATAAAAGAAAAACAGAAAAATAAACAATGAGTGGACTTGTAACACGCGTCTACTACAACAATTATTATTACTACTACTAGGTACCATTCTATTTCTTCTACTAATGTGAATCGTAGAGAATTATTGTCGATGCGCCGAAAGCTAAAAATATGATCGCCAGATGATAAATTTAAAAATATATTCTTATGTGCAGTTTGGCTTGGTAAAGTGTTTATACACCACATACGTTATAGTATTATACGGCTGTTTTATGTGACGGGCATCCGTCCAGCTGCTAACGTATAGTTTTCGAAAAAATTACGATAAAAAAAAAAAAAAATAACTTGTTTACACAAAAATCCCAACGTGTGCTGTTGAAATCTACAAATACTATTTAATTTCGTGTCGTTCTCAATTAACAGTTTTGAATAACGTGGTGAAATTAATTTAACTAACGGTTGTTTATCGGCAGGACACATTAAAATATCTCGTTATAGGTTGACGCTGACAAACGAGTGTTTGGCATAAAATCTAGAAACGTAAGCAAAACTATATGCATAACATAAAAAAATAATTGTTTTAAAACAATATTTCCGTATCAAGGTAATTTATTTAAAAAACAAAAAAAAAAAAAAAAAAATTGTACGAAAACATAGAATAAAAATAATAATTATGGCCTATACGCGTATTTCATATTATTATTATTATTATTATGCGTAAATATGATAAATAATATGAAATTAAAATTTTGGTTTACAAAAACAGTCTAATATGGGTTTCGTTGTGTAATCAAAATTTCACGATATGTGAAAACAAATCTCTATCGAGTTTCTAGAAATTACTCGGAACAATCAATATTGTTGTTCATAAAATAATATTTTGAAAACTAGGATAAGCGACACACGATGAAATCACCATATAATGCAATGATTCGGAATAAATTCTAAGAATGTAGAGAATATAGTACTCACCAATTCGTGTGAAAAACAAGCGTCCTGCAACAGAAAATATAAAAATATAAATTATTTTACAATTATTAAAATTCGAACCATTATTACAATAATTTCTCAGAAATATTATTTAATAATTTTACGCAATATTTTCGTTGAATTTGTGTCGAATTATTATAAAATTTATATTTTTTTTTAAATACTTTCAGACCCAATTCAATAGTAAGGTTATCCTACTATTGAGGAGTGTTTAAAAACGATTTTATTAGTAAAAGACAAAAATCGTTTCGAACATTTGAGTATATACGGTAATTTCTGTAAAATTATTTTGTATAATATACGTAACGAAAATTATTACACCATTATTTTGAATTTTGTGTTGGAACATTAAAAATAGTTTTACCCAGTAGTTTTATCGTATCGACCTTTTACACCGTTGTGTGGATTTAATCACACACACGAACGGGCAAAGTTCAGCGATTTATATAATGAAACCTTATTGTTTCTCGTTTAAAGTATATTATAATATTATAATATAGGATTGTATACGCAGGGTTTAAACTTAAATAAAAAAAAATATATATTTATACTGTATATAATATACACACACGTGTATATGAAACCGAAAACTATTTAAAATCTTGAAATGGAAACCTAACCCGGAACCCTTAGTACTCAATTTATTTCTAATCGATAATGAAATAATAATATAATACATTGTGAATCGTGATAAATAAACAAAATCGTAGGTAGTGATAATATTGATAAAAATGATCCAAAAATAGCTCTATATGTAGTTAATTGAATGATCGTATAAATATACAAAATAAAAATCGGCGTTATTGTAAATTCACAATGCGTATGTTTTTTATTATAAATACGTATATAATATTATATTATCATGAATTCATATTACGACCATATCATCGATCGAAATTCGAACACAATGTATAAACGAGTATATTATTATGCTTTGATCGGGCTGTGTGACGGGTTTTGGGGTGTACGGGTTGCGGTGTCGCATAACTGATGGGGGTTTTTTTTCTAACCATCGTGTAAAATGTAATAATAAATAATGTCGGGGTGGCAAGTGGTAGGTCGGTATTGCTGCGCCTGGACGGGACTGATATAGGACACGAGTGGAGGCCTGGGCACGGCTGAGGACGTGGAATTGATAGCGAGTTGGCACCGGTGAGGGGGAAGGATATCGCGTCGGGAATGATTGATGCCCGCAGCGGAGCCGTTGACAGCCGTTGCCGCCGCCGGGCCTCTGGGGTTTCTACCGTGCCTGGCGTAACGCGCGGTTTAAACGCCGCGACGCTCCGGACCGAAAACAATGGTCGTGACGCGGAAACAACGTGATTAATGGTTAAGGCTTACGGAGAGGGGAAGAGTGAAAGAGAGTACACGTGTGTGTTAAAGAGAGAAAGAGTGAGAAAGAGAGGGAAATAGAGAGAGAAAGAGAGAGAGAGAGAGAGAGAGAGAGAGAGAGAGAGAGAAGAAAGTTCGACGGTGGCTAAGCGGATCGAAGAGAAAATGTGTGGGTGTGTGTGTGCACAGTGTTATAATATATGGTATTGAGGTAAACAACCCAAAAGCTTTTTCGATAAATCAAATTAGAGAGAAAAAAAAAATTAAATGTAGGTATATACAATTGAAACGAAACCTCGTTGTGTATACGTATAGTAATAGAATACAGCGAGAAAGATAGTAAAAGTTTGGAATGAAATGAAACGAATCTGTTGAAAACAAACCGAATGTTAGATATAAATAATATAATGAAAATTATCGCGTGTTTGTTTGATGTGCCATCGTGGAATAACGGATCCGAGTACCTACCTATTGATTTCGTGATATTCTGGTTTATTTCTTTGTTGTCGTAGTTTTGAGCCCAGGATTAAAATAGCGATGACGTCACGCGAAGAAGCCAAGAGATTTATCGATTTTCACGTTTTTATTACTTTATATTATTCAAATGTACCTATAGTATATAATTGAATAGATTTAAATAAATTTATTCGTTTCTATAAGATGCGATGGACAAAAAAATAGTTAACAATTTCTTGATAGTTATTTATTATTATAATATGAATGCGTATAGTATTGATCCGAAGGAAACAATCTCAATAAAACGCTATAAGAGATGACGTAATTTGGATTTCGAGAACTTCATAGGATGTCGGAGGATGTCGTTCAATTAATTACGTTTTTAAGGGACAAAAACGTTTGTAGAGAAGATTAATGCGGGTTACGGATCTAAGGAGACACGGCTGAGGGAGGTTTTAATAGCAGATAATAACGTTGACTAATCGTCCCGGAACAAACTTCGTGCAAACAAAACGAATCCCGCTGACGAATTCGGACCCGGTAAAATATAGAATATATAGATAGAGGGACTGAACTATAGTGAAAGCAATTTTACTCCAACCCTTGTAACAATTAGCCAGATGACTCGTCCAAGTTTAATGTATAAATCAAGTTACATTATCTTGATGTGACAGTAAAATTCCGTTTGTAAATAAATGTGAAAGATAAACGAAAGTATGAAGGGCGAATAACGTTTCAAATTTCATACATTTATAAATGTATACTTATATTTACAATAAATGTTATTATTGATAGTGCAATAATAGGTCATCATTTTGGTATACAATCTTATCAATCATTTAATTATACATATTAATAGTATATATTATATAAATTAACTATCAAATAATACGCCTATGCGTAGGCCGAAACCGGAAAATATTAATTTTTTTTTAAATCGAAATTTAAATAAATACAAATGTCAAACGAATTGTTAGAAATTAGAACAATAGAGGAAAGGATAAACAAAAATTATTTCAAATAAAGTATTGTAACTTTGTAAGTATTGGTTTCGTCATTTTAGTCAGTAAAACTACTCCTAAAAAACGATAAAAAAAAAAAAAAAAAACGAAATTACCGGAAACTGATAATTACTTTTTAGATATATTTCCTCTGTCATTGTTTTTTTTTTTTTTTTGTTTTTTCATTATTATTATTATTATTATTGACGGTTTACTGTACGTTATATTATTAATAAAACTGCTAAAATATATTTAGGCGCGGCTTTCCTGTATCTTGCCAAACAGGCAACAACCGACATTGTAATATATTAAATAATTTTCGTCTAAGACACTCCTTCCAAACGACCAATTTATAATTATTATACAGTTGCAATAGTTGCTGGTCGCTGCAGCTATTCAGCCGTGACTCAGTATATGGAATGGTTTAAGTGCGCGCGCGCGTAAGTCATAATAAAATTTATAATCTATCGCGTAGGTGTTTACGTATATCTCGTATGTATAGTTGATTGCGTTTAAATTACTATAATATTTATCATTATTTTACGTGCATTTTATTTTTTTTCAATTTTTTTTTTACTCTTTCATCGATCGTTGTACGAACAAAAATCGTATACTTAAAAAATTGAAATAAAAATCAACCAACGAATAATAATATAAAATATAAATATATAATATAATGTGAATATAGAGATATCATGCGTCATCGATATAATATACGTTTTATAATAATATATTTAATATATCGTATTGTTTAAAAAAAAAGAAATAATAATAATAAAATAGAGAAAGACGACATCCGTGGCAGCAGCAAACTACTCGTATATCGAACCCGTATATTGCTCAAGAATTTTTATAGTGTTCTCTACACGGCACGTCTCGTATTGTGTAAGATACGATAAAGATGAGTGAAATTCAAGTGTATCGAACCGTTTTGCCGGAAACTCAGTGGAAATACACAATGACGAATACAACGACAATGACGATGACGATATAATAATATAATATATAGCTCGCGGAAATGGATTCTTATGTTACATTATTATTATTATTATTATTATTATTATTTTCAGGTCTAATTTTCTTCGCTCGCGCACACACACATTTGTCATAGGTAATAATATTGTTTTGTGTGTTGACCTGATGTGTGCGAGGTACTCGTGTCTTCACTCCGGGGAGGATACGGTGGAATGAATGCGATAATCGAGTGAATAAATCCACACCGATAAACTATACAAACATTCGGCGTATAATAATTTAATATGTTATTATTTCATATTATACGAGTACCATTAGTTTATTTTTCCACTGAAACGTTGGATGAACACAAAAATGTACCCGAGAGGGTATCGTGGAGTTATCGCGAGTCGAACGTATATAAGAGAAATTCGTTTTCTTCGGGAATGGTGTAAAAAATTAGTCGTCGACGGAAACGACGTTCTTCTAACTCTCTCTCCTCTGCATCGACTATTTGAATATTTCGCTAAGAAAAGTGCGCGAAAATTTCGAATTCACTATATACTCGCGACAGGGTGTGTGGAGTAACACACAGTGATGGAGATTAATGAAAACCACGATTTTCTCCCCGGACCCGGACGAGATTTATTATTACGAGCCAGTGAGGACGAAAGAAACGATAAATTATTAAACGCATACGTGTCGGATTTTCCAATAATGGTGTCCGCCGCCGTCGGTCGTGTTCGTTCCGACGCGAGAACAATACCTAATCACCGTCGTGAAGCCTTTCTATTGTTTTCCGCAATTCGTGTGTTTTTTTATTTTATTTTATTTTTTTTTTTAGGAAATAAAACAAACCGTCGACGAAGGAATGGCTACCGCGCGCGTTTTAAAAACCGTGACGCCACCCATTGTTTTTCATCGCCAACGTACCAAAAACGGCTCCCAAATGTATATTATATTATTATATCGTCACGATCGTTCTCCTACACACACACACAAGACACAAGTAATAAACTTGTGAGTTTATTATATTCACAAAACG
Organism: Tetraneura akinire; assembly: GCA_021307375.1. Taxonomy (NCBI): domain Eukaryota; kingdom Metazoa; phylum Arthropoda; class Insecta; order Hemiptera; family Aphididae; genus Tetraneura; species Tetraneura akinire. Next base: position 3,138,619 of record JAIUCT010000021.1, on the reverse strand, counting down.
TGTCCAAGTGCTTTTGTACTTAAATCATTTAAATGTACCCATATTATAATATATTATTATAACACGCAACACAAAGGTGAGATACGTCCGTCGCGTCGTCAAACAGAATAAGATGAAAGAAAAAAAAAAACGAAATGATAATACCGGTAGCTCTTCAACCGGTTGATTAATGATAAAAAATAATAATAATATATGTATAATAACGCGAGAACCGGTTTAAATATAATACTGTACAGAAAGACAACGCTCGTCTCTCAATTATTATTATTTTCATTTTACGTTCCGAATATTATTATAATAATAATTACTGCAGCTGCTGTGATGGAGAGCCGCGGAAAAATCACGAAAGTCTCTCACGTTCGTCTTCCACGCATCTCTTCGTGTATACAACACTACATTACACCACGATGTCGTCAAAAATCCGTACGCGAGTTCTTTTGGAATTGCCGAGCAATTTTTTCCCGTGTCCGATTGACCAGAGACAATTTTTCGCGATTCTTCGACGATATTTTGCGAACCTAACCTATATATTATATCGCGTATAATTAATGTTATATTATATTATGATTATACATTGTCTTTGGTCTCGTCTCTCCGTGCAGTATATTGTCATGATAATAACAATATACACTCGTTTTAACTCGGTTACGCGCCGCGCACTCGTGTGTCTAAAAATTGACGCGAGACCGTCAGTGCGGAATAACGAATGAACGCGACGTCGTGAATATTAAGAATAACTACTATAATATATTATGAACGTACGCCATCGCCCCATCGGACGAAATGTACAAAACAATAATAACAATAATGATATAACATTCGTAAGTTCGTTGTTTTTCTTTCTTTGCTCGTCTTCGCCAGAAAACACGTCTTCTATATCTTCCCACGAACGGCACGCGGTTCACTTCGGACGGTGGTCGTATTCTTTTTTTTTCTTTTTTTTAGCGCTATTTCAATGACAATATTTATTATTACAGTATATATATATTTTACACTCTTGGCACGCGCGATTTCACGATTTCTTCCAGACCAAGAGGACGAATAATTATAAAACGAAATGATATAACGAAAACGACGACACTCGCGCGACAGACGTGGGCGATCCGCAGAGAACGCTATAATATTTCATCCGAGAGGAGAAAAAAAATTCTTCTTCTCGTCAACGAATTTATTCGGGGCCGTGCACCTGTCACGTGTTATATTATAATAATGTACAGTTTACGGTAACCCGAACCGCCGAACGTCACAAGTCGCGTTTTATATTATTTGGCGTTTAACGTTATAACATATTATAATATAGGTAGTAATAATACAAAAACGAGATTGATTTTTTTCTTTTTTTCCATGGAATCCTTTCACTCGTGTAAAAATATTATCTTCTTTACCGCGGTTATGACAGAAATACGATTTCATCGGTCGCAACGACTTCTCTTATTTAATACGAAATTTTTATGAAACCATCATAATGTAATATATTATAATATTATTATTATACTCGTATTATAAGACTTTGATAATAATAATAATAATACGTTTTTAAAAACGACCACGGGACGTGAAAAATGTATTATTCTTCGGACAACAGCACGAGCGCGGTATCTAATGTACACGAAGCGCGCTAAAAAGGAAATCGTTTTTCTTTTTTTTTTCTTCTTATCGGCCACCAAATTCGCCAAACAAAATACTCGGACTGTGCGCGGTCTTCCATCATAGTCAAAATGATGGATGAACGCAATGACCTCTCGCGTCGAACTTTCCCAATTTTATTTTCTACCTACCTCCTCTCATACATGTGTATACCAGTTACCATTATTATTATACACCACGATACCACGACGACCGCTGAGTTTTTTCATTTTTATATTTCCTTTTTTTTTTTTTTTTTTTGTACGTTAGAAGGTTTGTTTACTGTCCCGATTTATTGTGTTCGACAAAAAGCTCGAGGTATTTTTTCCTCTTAATGTTCTCTTTTATTATTATATATTATACGTTCAGTTCACGGTTTCTTTTCTCTCCCAGGAAAACTCGTTATTGATGCAGATAATGTTATAATATAATAATACGCAAAATACGATTTAATATTAAAATCGAAGATATTCTTCATTATGTTTTTTACAGAAAACGCATTACCAGTTACCACGTTAATGGTATACGTTTTGTTATACAATATTATAAACGCCCTCGTCGGTCGGGTGTAAATTATTATATTATATTTTCCATGATATATCTTCTTTATTTTATACGTATTATTATGTTAATCGATTCATAAGGAACATCGTATTATTTATTTTTACTTGTTAAAACGATTTAAAAATAAAAAGCAATTTATTATCTATTATTCATAACGATATCAATATTGTTGTTGTTATATTAAAATACGCATTAGGTATATTATTCATTTATCTATATATATTACGTTAACAAAACAAACGTTGGCTATTTAAATTTTAAATTGTTTTTAATATATACGAATAACTTACGTTAAATTAAAATTAACATAAATAAATAATTATATTATATTTATTTAGTAATATAACCGTTATAACGTATAATGCATAAATCAATGTAATTAATTTTAATTTTTTCTTCGGATATATAAATATTTATTGGAAATATCATTAAAGCGAAGAAACCAAAGACCCATAATATACATAATAATATCCTTAAAACCTTGAGCACATTATTTAACGACTTTTTGCTCCATGAATATTTTGACTTTGCGTTTTGGCGCGTATAAATCGTGATAATTCTCAATATAATATCGTAAATTAATTTTATTCAAACGTATTTCTTTCAGTATTATATATTATCGTATTATATAGACGTATTTTTAAAATATATTTATTTTTCACTCCGTTATGGGATTCATTAAATCTATACTTAATTAAATTTTACGAGTCGAATAAATATTGAATTTGTTATTTTCAATTACAATAGGGTTTAATTGCTAATTAAGATTTTCTCCAGTTTTATTATATAGGTATATTATGTATTATAATAAAAAATATTTTAAACGAAATTCATAAAATGTTCTTAATATTATTCTAAAATATTCTTCGAAATACGTTTTGGTAAAAAAAAAATAAAAAAAAAAAAAAAAAACGTTTTCTCAGAAACCATAGTAATAAATTAGTGGGGTCGACTTGGTTTTTTAAGTCGAGTTTTATACGAATATAAAATAATAAAAAATAAACAGCTAGTATAATACGCCGCCAATATAATGTATATAGTATATTCATTAACCGTGATATTATATTATTCTACTGACAAAAATATTAATTAATAAAACCGAAAAAGGCGTTGCAGTATTATTAATATAACGATACGTCATGGAAAAATGAAAAAAAAAATGAAATATTAAACGCGTATAAAACTGTAAGAATATAAGAAATGTGAGTAAAAATAAAAATAAATAATATTATATAATACGTAATATATGAAATGCTCGTAAAAAGAACGATTTACGAGCATACATAAACGTATAATAATATTATATAAAAAAGAAATAAAAAACAATTCGTATATACCTAGACGTGTATACACATTATACTCTATATATTATTACATGAAATATAGGACAAGAACGTTTTAATTATTATGGTAGGTATAACTTGCGAAGTTGCGAGAAATAACGATGAAAATCTTTTACGATTTTCTCGCGAAATCCGTCGCAGTTTTTTTTCTTTTTTACACGCGTATATTATTATTATTATTATGTTATATATTACAAACACGAACGTTTCGGAAGGGTCTTCACGAGATATAATTTTTATATTATTTACGTGCGCCGCCGCAATGTGTACGATATTATATTAATATAATAATGTGTACTCGGGTGTCGAACTGTATACCGCCCCCGAGAGTAAATTAAATCCCGGTCGGATATACGCGCGTCGAAGCTCGGCGGAATAGGTCGATATCTCACGGGTCGAACCGAGGGTACGCCGACCGAGAGATTTATCGTCTCCAGCCAAAAGGGGTCGCGGCGGTGATTTCTGTTGGCTGATGCTGCGCGCGCGATGCCCGTCGGATTTCGTGAATAATCCGAAACGGTCCGATATCACGTCGAATGATTTTCGTACGACGGTAAAAAACCAAAAAAAAAAAATAAAAAAATCCTTTTCGCGGAGTCTGCGAAATAAAAATTTTTTTTTATCTCGCTTCGTATCTCTGCAGTAATGATGGTAAGGGGGTAAATAATATATAAAAAAAAAAAAGGCGACGGCAGCATCACAGTGAAGAGTAATTAACCGCCGCCGTACAGACCGTGGAGGGCGCCTATATATATTATATAAATACAACGGGGACAAAAGACCGGTCCTAATTGGACCGAAAATACATTTTATTCCCGTTCGTTTTTAAATGACCCTTAGCGAGACGAGATTACGCGTATATATTAAAACTGCAGGGGACGAAATTTTCTGTATAACGCGCCTTTGTGTATAATAATATAACCATCCCTGCGTTGTTGTGCACTTGGGCCTCGAGGGTTTCCGCGATTTCAATTCCGCGAGTCGAATTATTAATATATATATTATTATTATTATTATTATTATTATCTCGACGGCGGTCTGCTGAGCTCGCGGATTTTTTTTTTTTCAATTTTTCCCTCCGCTTTGTCGAGCGTGCTCGCGTCATGATTTTCTTTTCGATCGTATACAATAATAGAGATAGATACTAACATGAATATTCTACAGCATTGTATATCGTGTATCCTCCGACCGCGCAAGAACAGTATATTATTAAACTATAACATTTGTCCCCTTACGCGTACAATACGATCGTCATATTAATTAGTCCCTCCTTTCGCGATTATTATAATAATAATATACGTGTATCGTCGATTTACAGAGTACATTTTACATTTTTATTACTGTTATATTAATGCGAATTAGGTCGTGAAAAAAAAAAACGTCGTCAGACATCTCGTATCATCGACCGTATATAACGATAATATAAATATCACAACCGTTATTAATTTATTATAATATTATACTCGCGACAGATCTCGTATTATAATATGAAATATCGAATTAGTTTTGACAATATTTTTTTACAAAAAAAAAAAAAAAAAATGGGTACGTCTTTTTACCTCCCTGAATTGTCAATAAATATTTATAATATAATAATATATTATTATGAAGTCAAATACTTCGCGACTTCTTTTTTTTTTTTTTTTTTTATTCCCTTCGGGTTTTGAACTGTAAGAGTTCATCGTAATTTAATATTACCACTACTAGGTATATATATATATATATGTATTGATATAATATTATAATATATTGTTATAATACTGCGCTCGCAGTTGACGAACCGATGACGTCGTATGAAACGATGACGTAATTCATAGAGTATATTATTTTTAAAACATTGTCATAAAATAATATAATAATAATAATAATAATAATAATAATAATAATAATAATAATAATAATAATAATAATAATAATAATAATAATAATAGTAAAAATAATAAATTATTATTATTATTATTATATTTAAAATAATTCATTACCGTTTTCGTTATAATATTATAATAGTGATCAATGTGGTGAGCGCACTCAATTGCACGGGCCAGCTGACATTATTAATTATTACAATTATTGTAACGTATAATGTTTTATTAAATATTATCGTGCATATACGACCACGAGCCGGTCGCGGCTATATACGATTCACATAACTATAAGTGGTTCTCAAACCGCCATTTCCCGTTAAAAAAAAAACCACTTAAAATCACGTGCGGTTATAAATATAGATATACGGAGCGATCAGAATATTATTATAAATATAATAATTATGATGCTACAGAAATAATAGAGATAACGACGGAAATGTATACGCAATTCCCACTATATTCGTTGTGATGAAACGAGAACTTTTTATTCATAATGTAAATATATAATTAATCTGAATAAAATTGAAAGTTCAAATCCAATAATAATAATTATTATTATTAGTCGAGTAAAATGAATGAAATGATATAGAAATTAAATTTAATAACGGTCGGATTATTATAATAATATAATATACCTACGTGAGACAAACACACCGGTCGAGAATATTACCAGTCTATAATTTATATTTGTAGTAATCTGCTCGTCCCGTCGAGGGCTTTAATTGACTGCCCACACAGTACACACTATAGGTTATTATATTATATAATTATAACCACTAACGATGGCACACCCGATAGTAAAATCCAGCATTGTATAGTATAAATTATACACCCAATATGAAAACTAACGAATTTTCACATAAATAACAATTAATATTATTATTTATTATTATATCCATCGTGATGTTCTACAGCTATACTTGTTATAAATATCAATTTACAAAACGCGGGAATAATATTTTCCGTGGCCATTATTTTATTGGACTCACGTGGAGAAGACAAAACACAAAACACAAAATATTATTATATTAATTATTACACCATCATCGTTTCCCAATAAAAATGTTTAATTATAAAATTATACCATTTAATTGTTTCTGTTTGGAAAAGTCTTATTCGACAGTCAATAATTGATTTTACTGATACGATTATTATATATTATATACAATATTGTTTGGAATCTATTCACTATTATTCGTCTAAATGTTAAGTAGATAAAATTATATTTCGATATTGTACTCACCGAAAACCGTTTCACGGTCAGTTATGATTTCTTCGTATTGTTATTCGTTTTCTATACTTTTATAACAAGTATAATAGGCATATAAAATATTGTTCGAACCGATTCGCTGCAATCAAAGTAAATAAAAATATTATTATACAATAATCGAAAAAATAATATTTTATAATTTAAGAATCGCGTGTTTTCATTTGAATTTTACCACTATTTCACATTTTATACTACTTATAGTTGTTACAAAATAATAATATAAAGACGAAAAAACATTTATATTAATGGATAAAGAAAAAGAAAGCTAATGATGCGTATTTGATATTTTTATATTTTAATGAGTCGATCGTAAATCGAGCGGTTGCAGTTCGGGAGAGTTTTGTCCAAGGGTGTTTGGAACACCTCCAAGGGTTGATTTTCATTGTCTCAAGTCCTAACAATTGGCTTATTTCTTTATACATGTGTGTATGTGAAAAGTGGGTATATATAGCAGCGCTGTCCGCCGGGAGTGTTCAGCTCGTTATGGGATAATATAATATAATAATGTTTTATTTGTCTCATCAGACATACAATAAATTTTATTTTTATACAGCCTCCGGCCGAGGCAAATAAACCTGGACCACAAAATTATTGTTATAAATATGAAAACGAAAAAACTGTATTTTTTCTTCCCCGTACGTAAATATAATATAATCTTTATTATTATTATCACATCATCTGTGGTGCATCATATATAATAAATAAATACTGTAATTGCAATCAACGACGACGTGACGATTATACGTATTATTATTATTATTATTATTATTATTATTATTATTATTATTATTA
>JAIUCT010000021.1:3084881-3103425 GCA_021307375.1 Tetraneura akinire | reverse complement strand
TATTATTATTATTATTATTATTATTATTATTATTATTATTATTATTATTATTATTATTATTGTAACGCAGACGCAGTGTCGGATTACTCGGATGACTCGAGTGCGAATAAAATATAATGTGAAAAGCGAAAAATCAATCTGCGTGCGCTTCGATGGATGCCAGAATCCACAATGATGATTGATGATATTATTATTATTATTATTATTATTATTATTATTATTATTATTATTATTATTATTATTATTGTGATTATTATTATAAAATTGAACTGGCACACTTTGTAACGTATACGAGATCGTACATAACATTATATTATAAATATCGCACGCATGGAATAACGATTGATGCAGTTCTTCGCCGAGTACTCGTAAACAAAACCAGTTCGGGATCCTATATGATAGCTATAACAGTTACAGCCATAAAAATAATATAATAAAATTGACCGCGAGCAATAAAGAGGAGAACAAAAACAAAATAATAATAACAGTAACGATTTTCTCTCGATCTTGAAGAAACTGGCATCGACGAAGTCGAAATACGAGTAAGTTGTGCGCATCACCGTTTTAATTGTAATAATGGGTATAAATATGGTTTGATAAAAAGTTTTTATTACATTAAAAACATGTAGAGCAGTCGAACGACACAAGAGATGGAGTGTTTGAACAATTATAATGAGCAACAATAAAGATTAAAAATGAACACGAAAGAAATATATTATAACGTCATCACTGTGTACTTTATATTTTTTTCCTCTTTAACGAATGGTATTTTTCGGATTGTTGACGTACCCGTACAATAGTTACATTGTTAATTTTAAATTTATTATTTTTGAAATATTAAAAAAATGTATGACATAATATGATATAAAAATATTCAACTATGTAATAATGATATTATTATTGTAATTTATTTTCAGTTTTAACGTAGGTATATATAAATCATATCATAAACATAAAGATTTAACTCTCCTGTCGTTGTGTTATGCTCTCGTGAAAAATAAGTGTCACGTAGAAGATCAAACCACAACATGAAATGACACGAAGACCTAGCCAAACAACGATCGTTACAGTTCCTTTTAATCAAAATTATCCCAAGAGAATTGCTATTATACATTTGTATAATTGCAGGCTTATATAATATACTCAACTCGAGTATAAAGTATTATATTATTTATAATTGATTTAATATACTCTTTTTTGTTTGTATGTGAATATATTTTTTTTTTAATAATTCAATGTTTTATAATTAGTTTGCTATATAAAGAAGACTAAGAAGAGGTGTTGATAAGAAAGGTTAATTCGTCGAATTTTCACAACACCTTCACTGTATAGTAGGTATATAATTTAGATATTATTCTGTATGTGTATATAGATTAAGAATTGGTGATAGTAATTAATAATAAAATATAATTATAAATATGAAACGTTGTGAATATTTTTTGGTCAATAAAAGAAAAAGATCGAAGAAAAATTGCATATAAGTAAAAAAAAAAAAAAAAAAAAAAATATTTAATACGTATATGCTGTTTTATTTATAAACGCGACCATGCCGCTGGACCAGAGAGCATCGGGCTTGCATCGGGCTCGCATCGTTGGGCTTGTGTTTAAAAATAAATTTCTTCTGTAATATTAAATATCAGTGGTTCAGGAATATTGCGGGGCAGCTGTAAATTATAAATAATCATTTCCTCTTGTATGTATTTTCCTTGGCTAGGAATATCGGCAAATATCGGCAAAAGTTGGAACGTTCGGTAGGACTCGTGAGCATTTTTAAATTTAGTCTTGTATATAGTGATCTCTACATGTACGGTATACTCGTATATATGGTTTAGATTACCATCAAGAATTCATTTTATCGGAACTCAACTAGGATTTAACCAAAAGGATTGATTGCTGAAAGTTCAAAAACCTCACATTCTAATATATCAAATACATTGCATGTCCATTGCCTATATAGTGAAAACTCATACTGTGCATTGATTATAGATATATATAGTTAAATTTTACATGTTCGAAGTAGTTTTAAATAAAAATCCAATTTTATTAAAAAGATAAAATATAGGCGGATCGAATAAACATTAAATGTTTGAAATAAATGGTCGTATTTCAGTTGAACAACAAACTACATGTAAATAATTTTTATTGTTAGAATGAATTGAAAAAAAAAAGTTAATTCCCATTAAAATGCGTATAAAAAAAAAAAAAATAAACTAAATACGCCACATTATTTATACAGAGAAATATATATTTAAATTGGATGAATAAATCTAGAGGCATTTAACTTTTTCAATATTATTTAAATTTTTACAATTATTTTTATTATATATTGATGTTGTTATAAATAAGTAAGTATAGACATAGGTATATATTATAGTATTATATAAATTAAATTGTACTATGTTTGCTAAAAAAATATATAAACATTTTATTTTTAAAGTACAAAAAATTCATTATCTTAGACTTACCTAAATATAAAGTGAATTTTCAAAATATATTATAATATAAATACTCGTATATAAATTAGGTATCTCTTTCTTTGCATTTTACAGAATCGTTTTATAAAATGATGATAATTAATAATAAATGTACATGGAGTATGAAACACATACACTTTAGATTTCAATTGAAAATTCCTAATAACTACATAAAAAAAGTTTGAAATACTCGTAAAAACCAACAAATAATATTGGACAAGAAAAATGTATTTTGTTAATAAAATATCCAACAACGATTATAATATACAAAAAATATTTTATTAAATACGTTATCATACACACAAACTAATTTACATTTCCTTTTGGACTTGAAAACTAATTATTATTATTATTATTATTATTATTATAACAAAACCATTTAATAATAATGTTTCACAGGTATTTTAATAATATTATTATTTCAAAATGTACTAAATGTCTCGTATATTCATTTATAACAATTAAGCCTAATCTTGTTGTACATTTATCTCTCTATTCCTACAAAAATAAAACAACGTTAATTTCATAATTATTCAAGAAAACAAATTACACTAATTTACACTTGAAAATTGAAATATGCTTGTAAATTATATATGAAAACTAAATATTTTATACATGAATTGGAAAAATCCTTGGGGAATATAATATTATATTATGCAATATCCAATAGTAGCTACAAGGGTAAAATATAATCCTTATTTCTTTTAAGAGATTATCAAATAATTTATTCAATTTGCTTGCAATTCATCTGCAATCTATATAAAATACAGGAATAGACATATATTTTGGTAATGGTTTAATAGCGAAGGACTTTCGTCATTCTTGGCTTTTATTTTAATTATATTTGACTTGCAATGGTTAGTTGTATCTGAAGCAAATAGTAATCAAAAATTCACGTTACAAAATTGGAAGGGATAAAAGAAGCGTTCTTTTCCCACCATTTTTGTAACATTATTTTCGATCGCTCTGTAGCATTTTATTTTTTTTATAGGTAATAGAAATATTGATTAGGTATCATTTATCGTGAAAGCGCAGCAGTAGTGATATATTCATATACAATCCACTATGAACTTTAATAATACGATGTCAAATATTTCAAACGTTTTAGTAATTAATACAAACCAATTTATCCTGCGAAATGAACGATGTTTAAAACACTCCCCTAAAATACTATCAAAGCAAGTCAAAACAGCCTAATGATTATTCATTAACATTACTATTAATAAGAGTGGAAACGAAAACTACGCCCTCGCATATTCCCACATAGTCAAATGTATGCATTGGTAAACGTTATAATAATAATAATAATAAAAAAAAATAACATAAAATACAATACGCGTATAATGTATGTACCTATTATAATTTTTTCTTTAAATTTCATTATTATAGCCAAATAGCAAAGAAAAAACGATAACAATCACCGCATTATTATTATTTTAGTATTATCTGATAAAATTATGCTTCGGGCAATATCTACATAATAATATTATATTATATTATTATAGCATGTCATGTTAATTTTGTTTTCTAACCTAACCGACAAGATTATATTATAGTTAAATAATACCGTATAGAAGATAGTTGTATCGTTGATATGTTTTCTTTAATATATACTGTCATTTTTTATTTTTTTTTTAATATACTTCGAAAAAGAAAAAATGAGCTATTTGTGGAATTTGTTGGTATAATTACGTTCAATATGAACGTAAGGGTACCTAAGTATAATGAACCAAATTTAAATACATAATGATTTTATTTTAATTTTTGTTAGGATCAATATAATGCATCTTTTGAACGCTCGAAGTATATAATATAAAGACAATATTATAATAATTTTAACAGGCCGGGGGGTCCAGGTTATAATAATAATTAGTAATAATGGCTATGTCCGTGACCCCTGCTAACTTCCAGTGGAACAAATTAATACATAGAAAGAGTGAGTGAATGTGTGTGTGTGTGTGTGTGTGTGTGTGTGTGTGTGTTTGGTGCTATTAGTGTAAAGCACATATAGGTTCTATTGTTTTTACGACTTAACGACCTAACGTAGAATGGCGGTCAATGCCGTTACCCGCGTTAAGAAGACATTAATCCTGTGCGTCACAACGATGAAAGTAAACAAAATGGTATTTGGGAAAAATGGCTAAAGGAGCGATCTAAATACTATGAATATTTTAGTAAGCGTTTATGTGAATGCGAGTACTTCAGTTTGAAAAAAATAATACATTTCCATAATACGAGTATAGTCGTATAGTACATGTATCTATATTATTATAATCTATATATACACACTGGGTAGGTACAGTGGGTTCTTCATGCACACACGTGGGATTATAATCAATTATGTATAAGGTTTTTTTTTAGAAAATATATTCGTGTTTATTGTATATATGAATATAATGATTATGACAACACAAAAAATGAAAAAACATAAATACATTTACACTAGTACCTATTGAAATAATATTTTAAAGGTAGCTGTTGATATACTAAATAAACAAAGTTATAAAATGACCATAGCGAAAACGTAATAATAATTATTTTTTATAACCGATATCGTTTTTATGCATCCACGTAAATAAAATAAAGTTCAAATAAACATACCATTTGCTAATTTGTTTTCTAAACTCTTTTGAAATTAAAGTATTTTAACCGAATCACGTTTGTGGTATTCATATACTATGCCCCATTAAACATTGGACGTTTTATTATATATTCCTAAAGTTCATACGATTATTGTAAGAAAAAAGAGCATATTATATTATTAAAAGAACCGTATAGAAAAAAAAACTAAGTAACATAAGTAAGAAAATAAAACGTTTTTCTTATATTTGTTAACCAATAGCTAATGCGGATTACAAAAGTTTCAGGTATAAAAAAAAAAATATCATAAATTAAACTTCTTCTTAATAATATGTTGGTAAGAATGACACAGAAAACGTTTAAAACGAAAATATTATATAAATAATAAATTTTAAATAATATTATAAAATTTAAGAAGTACCTAAATATACCTAAAATATTTCGTTGCCTCATACCTAAAACTAATAAAAATAAAAAGATCGTGTATTATTTTTTTGAATAAAACTAAATTGTTTTATTATACGCATGCAATATATGATAAAGGTACACATATTTCTTCTCGTAAACACATATTCATTCGAAACCCTTCTAAATATCGGACAGCTGAAATATATATATAAAAAAAAAATCTCTCCCCATAGCGTGTTATTAAAAAAACGGTAGTACCTACGTCATATTACGTATAACAACATTATTACGTTGTGTTTATGCATTTTATTTTTTGTTCCCGACAGGAAAGCGTAATTTTGATATAAAATACGATATAAACAATCCGAATGGTTTTTTTTGTTTTGTATTGTTTTAATTCACAGTAGCATTTTAAATGTAATTTTACAAAATCCACGATACACGACAAAAGAATAATACTAGATTTTTATAAATTTATAATAATTAATTGCATTGATCACAAATTAATTATTATTATATTATTTTAATAAAGAATGAAAACGATCTATATAAATTAAAATATTGTTTTATATTTAACACTTTTATAATGTTCTTTTATTGTATGTTTATAAATTATTACAAGTGGGAATCGATTGGAAGGGGTACACACACGTTGCTGTTTGTACAACAAACAACGCGAATTCACTTAAATATAATATGGATATATGCACAACGCACACATAATGTTTAAACGTTGTTCGTACAGTAAACAGTATATTATCATACGTATATTTTATCATTCAATGAGGTATACGTAAATGATGATCATTATGCAGTGGCGTATTTACGAGGAGATATGGGGGATAAATCCCCCCATAACTTTCTTTTTGTGATACTTTTAGATAAGATTGTTTTTTACCTAATTACATTCTTTCTTTTGGGTTGATTTAATATTTGTTCGTATATCCTTATCATCCTCCCACTTGACTGATGAGATGGAAATAATTTTAAAACGCCTAAATATTGGCAAAAAAAAAAAAAAAAAATTTACACATTTTCTAATATAGGTACATTTTACCAATACGAATTCAAATTAAATAATTTTACTATTAATATAGTTAAAAAAATTACCCATAATTTTTTGATTAATATAATATTATTATATTATAATATACGCAGTACCTATATATTATTATAAAGTGTTGACATATATTTTTAGTATAACGTTCGCAAAAACACGTATACAATGATTATTTTCATAATTTTAAACTTGGAAAAAAAAATGTTAATAAATGAATAAATTTAGGTTATTCTACGGAATGTTTAAAATTAAAATTATAACGTTACCTGTATACTCTATAATGAATAAAACGCGTATACGTTTAATATACCAGTGACACAATTTTTAAAATTTTATACGATACGACATTATACAGGCGCTAGCAACTCTGTATTCTATTGCAACACGCAATTACAATATTTATTTTTTACCATTCATTTTATGGTTAGTGCAAATAACGTATCTATGTTTGCGTATAATTAAAACAATAAATAAAATGAAAATAACGATAACGCACGATAACACATAAAAACCAATACCTACGTAACGCATTTTTGTATTCTACATATTATTTCTACCTGTTTGCATATTACTTTTATAAATATTTCTAATTATTGTTGATCGGTGGATAAACATTTTTGTTTTTTAATTATTACGGACACCAATGTTTAGTAAGGTTATACGATAATATTTAAAATTGTATAGACTGATAACAAAAAAAAAAAAAAAATTATTTTGCCTCATAATTGCATAATTTTCGAAATTCGGTCGTTCAATATTATTATAGTCTTAACAATGCCATTTGTTAGATTACGATCGCAAAACTTGGCTCGACTTCTGTTCGGGTTATAGGCGAGTATTTCGCTTTGGCCGACTCGAATTAATTGTATATTATACGAATTTAAAGTGAGCTCGACAGATTCATTTTTTTTTTTCGTGGAAATCAGTGTTGCTGTTCTGATTCAATTATTATCGAATACATGAATTTCAAATAAAGGGCGTAGTAATTTATAATATATAAAGCGATATTTAAATATTATATAGGAGTAGTGTTGAGATCAAGACGTTACCTATTTAAAGAAGAAAAAAAAATAGTTTATATATTATAATATTATGCGTTTATAATTTATGAAAATTCGTTATGTTTGTAATGTTTTTTTTTTTTTTTTTTTTTTTGAAATCAAGTATTTAGTATACATCAAAAATACATACGTAATAATATGAATATAATTAAAAATAACATTGTATAACAAGTGTGTGTAGGACGAAACGTGAACAAATTTTTAAAAATACCTGTGTTACAATAATAATAATTACGCATGATATCGCATTATCTTCAAGTAGATTATAAAAAAAGTAAAGTTCTTCCTAACCTTCAAAAAAAAAAAAAAAAGAAAAAAAGATAAGTAACCGTATTTTTTTTTGGTAACGAGGAAAAAAAACACGCGGGGAACAAGGTGAATTAGAAATTGAAAATTAATTAACTTTAAATAATAATTTAATAATACAATTATAATAATAATTTCATCTGTAATTTATTTAATAATCAATAATTTAATTTAATAATTATGTGTAGGTACTCACCGATTTCGTGTTTTTGAACGGGTTATTATATTATGGTCGTTGTTTCATCGTGACACGCTTGAGCCGTTGTCTTGTGGTTCCGCGTTTTGATGCGCGCGCGTATACGCGGACCGTTGGGGTTGGATAGAATTACGCGAAAATTAAAATAAAATAATAACGGTGAAATGCGTAAAAAATCGAAGACAGAAAAAATTCGTACGAATCTCATAAAAACGTCTTAAAAAAAAAAAAGTAAAATAAAATAAAATAAAAAAAACTGAAACGTAAAAATATGAACACAAAACGATTTGAATAATTATTTATAATAATAATTTGATTTTTGTAAAAAAAAAAAAAAAAAAAATTAAAAAAATGGGAAAACGATAAAATTAAAAACACGCGAGCGCGTAATAAACTCGACGGACGTCGGAAAAACAAAAACTCGAAAAAATAATAAAATAAACAAAAACTCGAAAAATTACGCGACGACACGATGCGGTTATAAACGAAGATTTTTGTTTGTTTTTTATTTTTTTAATCAGTGCGCGTTTTTGCGTGTGTGTGTGGTTTTTTTATGATTTTTTCGTCTGTAAAACTGTGTTGAAATAATTATTTTTAAAATGAAAGAGGAGGAAATCGGCGCGCACGTTCTTGGTCGTCAGCAGCAGTCGTACGAATGACGACCGGCGGAACGTCGCGCGTTCGCGTCTGCCCGCGCCGGTGCCGTTGGCCCCCGACCGTAGCGCGCACGGTGCGATACCTGTGCGCGCGCGCCGCTCCGGGTCACAGTCGTCGCGACAGAGACGTCGGCCGCGAGGGACCGGCCGCGCACCGCCGTCGACGACAACGCCGTGCCTCGAGCCGGAGCGCCTGAACCGTCCACGGCGGCCAGGCGAGTGTCGGCCGCGACGTTCGGCTGCCGGTCGGCAAACGTCGGTCGCGGTCGCTCGTGTGCCGTCGCCGCCGCGGCCGCGCACCGGGCACACATCAATACACGGCCGCGGCCACGTGCGACCACACCCTTCACACCCGCAACCCCTTTTTTCTTCCTATTTTTTCCTTCTTTTTTTTTATTATTATTATTTCTGTTCCCGTCGCCGCAGGGCCCTCGATTGGGGGTTGGCCACGTCCGTAAATAATAGTAATATAATATTATTTTTGTTAAGATTCGCGCAACAGACTCCCCCGCGCGACCAGCGCCGAGACTTGGACCGTATGATTTTCGCGAAAAACATTATCATTATTTATCATAATTTTTATTATTATCATTATCATTATCATTATTATCATAATTTTTATTATTATTATTATTATTATTATTATTATTATTATTATCATTATCATAATTTTTGACAACGCTCTACTTCCATATGCGATTTTGGCGATGTATCGTTGAGTTTGTGACCGTGGTATAGGTACGAGTACGTGCACAGCGTATAATATTTATAATAATATAATAAATATTATTTTTACCTTGAACGTTTGTAGATTTACTCAGATGCTTTCCGAGCCATTATTCTTCCATACGAATCGACAGTTTCCCTGCTCGTTCGTCATCATTATAATGTACTCGTAATTTCAAATTCAGATTTTCTTTTATACTGATAAACGATGATAAATTAATATATTAAATATCCGTTTAAAAATAATAATTCGTGCATTATTTGTATTCATAATTCTCAAATATCTTTACAATTTCCAATTATATTATTACGATAATAAAGATGTTATATTATTTTGTTCAATTGTCTATACGATTGATTAAAGTGAAATATTATACAAGTTGATTAAATTTTTATTAATAAATTAATTAACATTTTAATGTAATATTATGGCTGCAGGTGTCCCGACTTTAGGGGAGCAGACAATAATTAATAATAAACACAACAAAATTAAACTTACGAATTTCGATAGCAATAATAATAACACTCAGTAATTAACAAATGTATATAATATATCTTTTGATCTACTTCAGGTCATTAAAACTGTCAATTTAAATTTACGATAACATCATTTGAAATAATGGTAGAAATAGTTCATTATTAATAAAATATTTTTAATTTATTTTTTTGATAATAATAATAAATTTTTATCACTCAATTAATATTTCACCTATTACCTTCGTTATGCATGTACCTAAAATTGATATTAAAATAATCGATTTTAGATTTAGAGCGAAGCGAAAAGCTGTATTATTTTTACAATGATATGTGTCTCTTTTTTGGTTTTTCTATTTTTACGATGAAGGCACTTTTTCAACCAGAAATAATGTTCCGATTTTCACGAATAGAATATGTTTCCGGTTGGAAAGTGGATGCAGTTGGTACTTTATTTAGGTCATTTTTCGAATTTTTCAAAATTTACCCTATGCGTTAGGATAAACGAACAAAAATGATGAAGAAACGACATTTTTCACGAAAATTGAAATTTTGACGAATTCTATTATATTTTTTTCGTTATTACATTCGAAAAACGAGTCTGACTGTCAGATTTGAGTATGTATATGAGGAATTTAGGAGTATTACATGTATGTATACTGAATGTAAAGGCTGATAAAGTGATAATTAGCCGTAAAGGCTATAAATTGAAAAATTGTAATCAATACATATTATCTGATGAACTTTGCTCAAATCGTATTTTCGAACGTAATGATTTATCATTGCATTCAAAATTTAATCAAAATTCAATATTCTCTATTTTGTATTTTCATATTCAGTATTCTCTTTTTACCAGTATCCTTTCCCCACTTGTATCCCTTCTCTTACATTTTAAATTCAGATTTAGTTTCAACTACAGTTAAGCATCTTAAATTCTTAACGACATTATATAATGCAATGACATTTATATGGTAAGTATGTTGTAAGTGTTACTTGTTTTTAAAGTATAAATATAGATAAAAAAAAAAAAAAAATATTTACTAGAAAATTTGATTAATTGTTAATTATTATAATAGATTTGCGAAGAAATACTAATATATTAATTATTATAATAATAATACTCTTTCATGATTTATACGATTATATAATAATCTGGTTAGATAATATTATTATACTTTATATATAAATATATATATTATACTTTTATCTCAAACTTACTACTATATTACACGATTGAAATATTGTATAAACTTTTTATTTAATGAATATTACATAGATAATAGATTTAGTTGTTTACATTATTTTATTGTAATCGCATTAATAGTCATCGTAGGTATTTGGTTCACTATAAATTTAAAATAAAAGAGTACCCATAGCAAAGTGGAAAACAATAATGAGTGAAAATACGGTTCAAACAAATATAGAAAAAGTTAAAAGTAGTATAGAAGGTTAAATGAGACTAGAGATACAATAAAAAATATACTTTTTTTTAAATTTTATTATAAAAAAACATAATAATACATAACTTTTCTATCACTTTATTATAATTTCTTAGAGTATAAATTCAATTTTAAGTTAGACTTAGATGTTTCATCATTATGTTGTCATGATTTCATTATCGAAATATAGTTACTATTTTTTAATATATTATACATTTATTCCCTTTAATTATTTTATACTATAATATTATATTAATTATTATTTGCCATTGTTATTTTTAATACACTTTTAATATAGCAAAAATAAAAATAATAAAAATGTTAGCCTCTGTAATCAGTATATTTATATAATTAAAAGATTTAAGTAAATCCTAAGTAAAAAATTAAATAAAGCTCATTATAATTTTTATAAATACATAGTTTTAATAAATTAAAAATGAATAATTAATAATAAAATAAGAAAGTCTTTAAAAAAATAACGAATAAGGATTTTCAATTCTTAAAAATATATTATGCTTTTGCAATAGTTCCCCTTTCATACGCACAATGCACACGCAGATTTTTGTAAAAGTTTTTTTTTATCAGAAGGGTAGCACACTGCACACCAACTTATCCTATCTCCACCTATTCGACTTGTGAAAAAAAACACGTTCTTTTTATGTCTCGAAGGTTTAGTTAAAATTAGGGTATAATTACCAATTATAAAATGAAAAAGGGAGCGAAATTGTTAAATAAAAGACTTTATTCTTGTTATTTTTATCACCATCGTAATTTAAATATTAGGACATCATCAAAATATTTAACATATAAAACAAATATAGGTATTAAATAAAATGAAATGTGAAATCATGTGTTATGTAAAATATCGTAACCTAATAATTGTATACCAGTATTATAATGAATAAATACAGAAAAATTCATATTATTTAACATATTATTATAATCTATAAGTTTATAAAACTACTTATAATTATAATAATGCGAGTACAATTAGTATGAAATACGAAGCGCATCTTTTAATACTTAGGTACCTTCGTTAACTAAGGTATTTTATGAATTATTATCTTCATTATACGTTTAAACTGTACAGTACAAACTTCCTCAAAGAGGAATAAAAGAAATGTGCAAAATGGTTAAATCATTAAATCAACAAGTAAAGCAATTCACAAACTATTTGACTAATCATTTATTTATTTTAGGTTTTGAACAGTACGAGCAATAAAATGCATTTTTTAAGTCATCTAATTTAGTTGTTAATGATTCTGCAGCACATCACTGCAGAATCAAGAATATCAAATTATAATATATTATTTTCAATTTTGTTAGACCATTAATATTATAATTATAATTATTACGTCCTTATTTAAATTTAAAGAGATCATTTTTTTGAATGTCTTAATATAATATTATATTTTGTTTCTGTAATATAATAAAGCCCCCCGATTAATTATAAAATACAATGAAATTTATTATAAATCATACCTAATATTTTTTGTAGAAATTATTTATGCAATTTTCAATATAAAAGTATATTTATTTAATATTATTGTAAAATATTAAAATTTAATAAGAATAATCAATATAATAACTTTAATTATTTATTTTACTCAAATTTCAACTTTAAAAACTTATAAAAAAAATTGATACTTGAGATTTTTCTAATATTTGTGAAATACATTAACGAACGGAGACTTGAGATTATTCTAATATTTAAGAAATACGTTAAGGTTAAACAATATTTTTGTATGATGTAAGGTAATATTTGAGTTATACATCAGGAAAAATTTCAGATCTTAAGACCTCAAATTGCCAATTTCATCTTACTGTACATATTATATATGTAAACAATTTGATACTTCAGATTTTTCTAATATTTTGGAAATACGTTAAGCAATATATAAATATGATTCAATAAAATTTTCAATTTTTCAAAATTTTTTTTTTTTAATAATCATTATGTAAGAGTATTGAGAAGTTATAAGAATAATACGAATACTTTTAATACTTGACACCTTGAAATTTTTCGAATATTTTGGTATGATGTTAAATAATAAATGAGTATACTTCAGTAGTTCAGTAAAATTTTCGGACCTTAAGACCCAAAATTACAAATTTTATCAAACATTATAATTTATTATTCATAAAAACGAGAATTTTAGGATATATTAAATGTTCTATATTTTGTAGAAAAATTAACGTAACGGTTCCAAAATTTTATCATGTTAATATATATAATACCTATTTGAACATCCCATTAATTTTTCAAGTCTCTAAGTACCTTTGCCTGAGTTATAAATATTGAGTTAAATATTGAAATCGAATTCGTCGAAATTTCAGTCTTCATGGAAAATGTCGTTTCTTCATCATGTTTGTTCGTTTATCCTAAAGCATTGGGTCAATTTTGAGAAATTCTAAAAATGGCCTAAATAAAAGTACCAGCTGCATCCACTTTCCAGCCGGAAACATATACTATTCGTGAAAATTGGAGCACATTATTTCTTGTTTAAAAAGTGTCCTCATGCATAAAAAGAAAAAAAAGAATGCTAAATCATTGTAAAACAAATACATTTTTCACTTCGCTCAAGAACAGAAACTTATATATGTGTAATTAATATGATATTAAAATTATTTTATTTTTTAAATTTAAATTTTATTTTTATTATATTGTAGCGTAATTATTTATTAATTATAAATATTGTTATGAATTTCATTTTTCATTATATGTCTGTCCAAATATGACACAAACGGTTCAATTTAGCATAATAAAATTTAGTAGTCCATTTTGTGAAATATTATGCAGTTAGTGTAAAATTCTGCTATGTAGATAAAATTAATTTCCGTTTCGCGAAATATACCAATCCATTTCATGAGACGATAAATAAATTAAGCGATATGAATTTGACATATTCAGATATTTTAATAAAATAATATACGTTTTATTATTATATTTTTGTTGAAGTATAAGTAATATTATTAATTGAATAATAAGAAGAAAAAAGAAATTGTGTTTTAAAATAGGTACAGTATTTTATTTTTATTAAAATAAACGCCTACTTGAAATTTTTGAAATATCATAGTCATTATAAATTTAATTTTCTAAAAAGTGTTTATAAATTATAAATAATAATTTATGTTATTTTGTAAACACGGAGGAAAAGACACGCTACATTGAAAAATATGTGTCTATTATAGCTTTCCTTATAAAAACTTTTTGCTTTTCGTTACACATAAAATTGGATTTCGTAGAAATTAAAGATTTTACTTTTATCAAATTATATATTTTATTTTTATTTATCTACCAATGATTAAACAAAATTCTCGGTATACGTAAATTCTCATGGGAGTTGTTTTATATCCTAGCATCCTGCAAGAGACTTCGTGACTCTACAATCATTTATTTCACTTGCCATTTAACTATTCAGTAAACTATAATTGATGTTCACTTATATTGCATTTGTATGTTGTTCAAAATTAAATTGCAAACAATAATATACATACATTTAGATTATAATAAATTATTATTAATAGTATAGGTAACATTTGAACTATTGGATTAAATTAATTATAATTACATAATAATTATATTTATATTATATAGGCATATAATATTAACAAAAGTTTCCATTAATAATAACGAAATATATTTATAGATCGTTTGACAAGTGCGGATTCAAGGGGGAGTTATGGGTGCTCAAGCACCCGCTGTCTTTTGACCACTAATAAAATTTATTTATGTATTTATTTAAATAATTCTTTAATTTTTTTTTACATGATTATTATTGTAATGTTAATTAAAAGTAATATTTATTAAAAGTTTTAATGTCGAAAAACTTTTTATATATAAATTAAAAAAAAAAAAAAAAAATTAAAAAGTATATCTCTACTTATAATTTTTCTTATTTTAGCACCCCCGTGAAAATTTTCTGGATATGCGCCTGTCGTTTGATATTTACATAAATAATAAATACCTAGCCAAGTAGGTAATGTAAGTCACTGTCATTATTACTAACTGCTGTGTAGAAGAAATTAATATTACCTATAATTATTTAAATGTTATACAGTTATTAATGGTTAATAAAAAACGACTATAGTATTTATTTAAATAATACAACTTTAATCGTGTTAATGTATTTGTGTAAATATTTAAGTTTATATTACAAAAAGTGTTATATAAAGTAGTGTACTGTATACATAAAATAATAAATTATATGAATTTCAAACATCCACATTTTGTATTGTTATTATCTTAAAAATTATAATACGAGTATATACCTATGATTCAATACAAAAATTATAATTTCGTTTTAATTAGGTACAAACTCATGCATACTATGTATTAATTAATTTTAAGAAATAATTATGATATGAGACATTATCAACAGTATTCTATGGACATTTCAATTGACTTCGTATTCTAATCAGCCTACGAAAGTTGTCACCGAGGCTTATATTATATCGTAGTGCAAATTATTTGATGATGGCTCATAATATCAAATGTATTGTCCTAATACTCCATCGTTGTTTTTGGAAATTATAATATAATCAGTTTTTTGTAAGATAATTGCAATGTTTCGGACAAGAAATCCAAATTTTATTTCGGATTCTGGATCATTATCGTCTTGGCACCCGTATCGACTGAATATCTACATAATGTTATAGTTATCAGACCAATTGCATCTTTTTATAAGTAATTCGTAATTTTTTGTTATTTCAATTTCTAAATTTGTAATTTATCTCGTTCCCGATAAAAGTTATCTTTTTCGTTCTAGCACCCAAAAACAAATGTGGAATTCCTGTCAGAAAATTTTAGATTAAAAATTTTAAAAAAATTGGTTATAAATTATTACGAATTTTTTAACAAAAAACAGATTATATTATAGTTTCCAAATTACAGAGTGAAGGTGATGTAAGTACTTAAGTTTATATTATAAAAATGTTATTTAATATACTCATCATACGTATTTATCTTAACTTAAAAAACATAAAAACATTTAATAAGTTAGAATTATTTTTAATCTTAAACTTCATTTAAATTTATATAATTATTATACCTGATTCTTTGAATTTAATTTAATTTATAATAAAAAATTCTCCTTTACATTTGCTTGGTGCAAGTTCTTTAAATTCTACAATGACTTATTTCGGCTTAATTCTTGTTGCATCATTTTATTTTAAGGTCCTGCGTTTGACATATTTTTAAGTAATTCAACTCCTACATTAAGATTATTTAAATTAAATACGAGTACTTAAATTTCATATCAGTTGTGTCTTGCGTCTAATTCAAATTATATAATTTAAAATATAAATTAGGTTTAAAGTTTCTCAAGAAAAATATCCATTAACTTCTTTAAAATTTTAATTAATTCATTAGATATATTAACCACGTATAGGACATAATTTTTTCATTTCATTGTCATTTGTCAATACTCAAAAATAAAATGAGTAGGTAGATTCCTTAACAATTTAGTTGTAAACTTATTTTTATTTTTAACTTCGAGTATTTAGGTAGGTATACTTAAATATAACCGGTAATTAGTATGAAGCCTTGTAAGAAATGAATTTGCAGACTCGTGTATAGTAGTTGTCTAAATAAATTAAGGCTAATGTTATGGTGAAAATTATTATTACAACATGAAATATAAATGTAATTTTATATAACATAACTTATAAACATTGTATTTATCTATTTACGATTACGATTATACGATATTATATCGTATTAGACTTACTGCTACTATAATAATATACCTTAGGCTATAAGTTAGTAAAAAAAAAAAATGGATTATTTAAAACTTTGCAAATTACCAGTAATGTAATTTTAAATGTTTAAACGCACAATTTTAATTAATAATTAATATTATTAATAATATAACAACCATTAGACTTATACTTATAATATACCTGTATGTATATTATGACTCATTGATTACTAAAACAGCAAAATAAATAATTAATAAAATAATTAGACGAACACACATAATACATTAATACCTACATAATATATAATTATCTGTCTATTTAATTAATAATATTAATTAATAATTAATATAATTTTTATAATAATAATCCTTTAAATAACAATTTTAATATTATCGGTTAAACTGTGTGAAATAATTTAAAGAAATTCAATTTTGAATTTAATTAGTTTAACTTAAACATAATAAATGCCAGTTGAAAATATTTATTTTTATTTATAATTTCAAATTCAACAATGATTGAAACAGTTGTATTCATTATAATATTGTTTTCATACATAAATGAATACTTAAAGTTATTATATAATTATATAATTATTATATTTTTTACATAAGAGATTAAATTAATCATTTTATTAATTAAATGATTAAATCAATTATTGTATAATAATTATTTGTTATACTTACAGGAGATTAACGATTTATGTTACAAAACACAAAACAATATACGAAATTCTGATAACTTTGTATATACTCGTAATATCACTTCGTATGATAATGTTATATTGAAAAACATTAATTTAAACTGCGATTTGGAACAGAAATTTATGAATTTACTGGACATAAATTTAATTTTAAATAAAAACTGGAAAGAATTAAATTATTATTTTACTGAAATGTAGGTATAGAAATTTTCATATTGTTGTGACTCGCTGTCAGATAAACATAATTAATATATGACTTATGAATATTATACTCAGTGATCACTAATAATCCGTTAATTTTTATATAATAATATATAAATGCATTATATAAATTAATTCAAAAAATAAATTTTAAATATAATATGTCATAGCTAAAAGTTATATGTCAGGGAGAAATCTGGTAGGACATCCGGTATGGCGTTATTCATATATTATTGTTGTTGTTGTTAATTAACAAAATTAATTAAATAAAAAAAATACATAGATATTGTGTTACAGGCGTTCAATTATCTGATTGCAATAACATTTCTGTATTAGTTTTATATTATATATTTATATGTTATTATAATATTCCTATATTATATGAAATCCACTATTTATTTTTCATTGTTTGATTTTCCATTGTAATTTAATTGCAAATTAAGGATTAAAATAACGAAATTTTTGATTGTGATACTAATAATTATAATAATATTAATATTAAAAAAAAAAAAAAAAAATAATAATAATAATAATAATAATAATAATAATAATAATAATAATAA
>JAIUCT010000021.1:3074228-3084327 GCA_021307375.1 Tetraneura akinire | reverse complement strand
AATAATAATAATAATAATAATAATAATAATAATAATAATAATAATAAATTAATAATAATAATAATAATAATAATAATAATTATAATACTAATTATAATAATAATATAATATAGTAATTACTTATATAACACAGCCGCCGCCGCACAGTCGGTCCGGGAAAATGCCGTTTGATTTATGGTCCTGGCAGAAGCCAAATTCGGGGCGGACACGGTTTTTGGATTCGACGACTTCTTTGGAGGTCCAATTAAATGATTACCACGACAAAATGCAGTGTCTATATGTGATAACAAAATTAAATAATATATAAATAGTCGGGTATGAGGAATACAACATTGATACCTTCTATAAATATATACGATGAAATATGATAAATTGATAAATAGAAAATACGTGACTAAACACGTCGCGTTTTCTTTGTTGGCGGTCCGACCGCAAATTTCTTTTAGAATAAAAAAATCGTTTTTTGTTTTTGTTTTTTAAACCCAACAACCGAAGTTAAATCTCACGTTAATATATTATAATATAACAGGGGTAGCCAAACTGTTGATCTCGGACGATTTCAAAGTCGATCATGTCAGAATTTTTTTTTAGGCAACACGCGCACTCACACCTCAACGTATTTAGGCTTAAGTAAGACTAAATACTCACTTGTATTTAAATTTAATTATTATAAAAGTATGCTAGTTAATAAATTCATTATATTAAGTACTAGATAAAAAAAAAAAACATTTTTATAGAAGTCGATCTTCAAAGGTGAAATATATTTTTAGTAGATCTCTACCGAAAAAAGTTTGGCCGTCCTTGATATATAACATTATAGGTATGCGCATGCTATGAACAAGAGTTAACGAAATAAGGGGCATTATCACTTAACTCCGAATGTAGGATAGTTTTTTTTTTTCAAAACAATTTTGTGTATATCGATGTTTACAAGAAATTTACTCGTATACTGTATAGAATGTTGTAACTTATAAAATATATAATATATAATTTATATAACTTATAAAATAACATCGAAACGCATGAAAACCGCGACATTTCGTCCGTATATTTCGAACGAATCGTTTAATATAATATTACGTGTTATCATAATTTACGGCCATGTTTGTTCTACGTGTAGGTATATTAACGTAGCGACCGTTACAAATCGACATCGTAATATTATATATTATTTTTTTATTATTGTGTTAAACCGGTCGATTGATATTATTATACGACGAAATAACTTGCACTGGTCGCGATCCAGACCATTTTATAATAATATTATATAGTGACGACTTATACCGAGGTATACCTAGGTATATAATAATATGTATAATATACGAAATGAAAAAAAAATACGATAATAACAATCTCCCAACCGTGTTATAGACCGCTGTATTATGCTGCTTTCCGTATAAACGATTTTTTTTCTGAGACGTTCAAATTTCCGTCATTTGTACATAATCATAAAAAAAAGCAGAATAATAAACCGAACTGTCGTACATCGATATGACAAAACGGGCGTAAATAATAATAATAATAATTGGTACTTACATCATAAATAATAATAATCATATAAGAATAAATCAAGCGAAATGGAAGATAAATCGATTCGGATTAATAATAATAATAATTGCACAGCAGCCAACACTTTGCTCTCTATATTTCTAACATCTAAACCAATATAAAAACACCGTAGTGGAACGTTTCGAAAAATAACTTCCTTATATTTATTTTTATTTTCCAATTGCCCTTTACCGATAAAGTTTTTCTCTCGGTAAAAACAGTATTGAAAAAACGTCCTCTCAGTTTAATTGCACGGTTAAGGTAAGAATACATTTCTAAGGTTATTTTATATTTTTGTTTCATCAATTTTTTGACGTATCATTTCAATTCATTAGCGGTTTAATATAGGATAACGTGCTGCTCTAGAATATTTTTTTGGACTGTTAAAAATTAAATTTTATCATTAACAAATACAATTTTTATACCTAAATTACATTCGATTTGTAAAAAATTGATTTTAATCAATGACATATTTTTTAATTAACTCATGATATTACAATATAATATCGTGATCCTTAAAATGAACTATAAAATAAATGAAATTATGGTAGGAATTTATTTTCTTGTGACTCTGAATTTGAATTCTGCACACGCCTATGATTATATTAAAGAATGTTACAAATATGATATTTTAGGTAAGTAACTTTAACCTTTTTACCATAAAACCTGATCGTTTATTAATAAACAATTTACGTATACTTACATGAAAAACGTTTATTAATAATTAAACCATTTAATTTTATATTGTTTTATCGTCTATATACTGGTTAAATGATTTAAAAAGTGTCTGTATGTATTTTGCATCTTCTAGTTTGTCCTTAGTCACAGTTGACCAGAAAGTTTCCAAAATTTTTAACTTGTAAACATATGCTACTAAGATCGATTGTATACATACATTTTCCAAACATATTGTTTTATAATAGTCAACTTACTATAGTTAGCGAGTTTTAGTGAATTACTATTATAGTCTATAGTTTTGAGTTTTCTATCATTTTCAAGGTAAACATTTCTAAGGATTCATATTATTATGTATTCACTTTGTACGTATACACATATATAGATTTCAGAACATTAATAATTAATACTAGTTATACATCAAAGGAATGGCAAAAATAATGAGACATGTGCTCGAAAGAACCGTAATATAATGAATTTGAAAATGTAAATAAAGATAATTTTACCTACATAATAATATAGGCTCGTATAATATGATATGATCTAGTTGTAGGTACGTTTTTTTTTTTCACTATACCAATATAATATACTTATTTAATTTCAATTATTCTCTTTAATTAAACACTAATATTTTTGAATAATATAGGTAAATTTATTAGATATTAATGTTCGTTTTACATAGATTATATTATAGCATTTATAAAAAGTAATATACGGTACTTGGATAGGCACATGTTATTTGAATATTTTATCTGACTTAATATTAGATTTATAAGAATTATCAAAATAATTATCAATAAAAATGTATAATATATTTAAGTAGATTAATATAGCATAATCTAAAAATAGCTAAAATATAATTATATAAAATACGTTAACTAAACGATTAACGATTAGTTAAAATAATACAAAATTGAGAAAATTGAGAAAAAAATAAATAAAATAAATATTAATTTATATAATATAATTCTGCTGCTTAATATTATTCATTATTTATTTATGAGTATTATTCAGCATGCACTTTTTTTTATCTGAAGACTGGTTATTTATTAGCGACAGGATAGCGTGTTATTTCGATTATAATCTCGAATGTTTCACCCATTCGAAAACTATTATATAGTACCTAAGTATAACGACAAATGCAACTTAACACTGTTTCTAAACGCCAACTACCGTGAAATCATAAACTGCCATATTCAGTTAAAGTTTTATGAATAAAATAAATAATAATAAGAAAAGTTAAAAAAAAAAAAATATTTGCAAACGATATTAAAACCGTGTTTTTAATTTTATAAATGAAGTGGTTATTATTGATTAAGTGATTATAATATGCTTGGACAAAAATGATATATTCCATAAAAAAACGGTCATTCTAAAAAAACCGCGTTTCACAATGTATAAATAAAATAATATTTTATATAAAACACACTAATTTTGAGCGTTTAAATCAATATTCCGAATATTTCGTGAATATATTCTAATAATTTAAATACAATTATTAAACAATTTATACTGTCCAATATAATGTTTAAAACCAAATGATAATATTTTTATAAACATAAAAATTTTTAATTTTTAATAACATGTAATAATTACATAACGGAGAAGTTAAACTAGGTTAATAATTTTACATATTATCATTTTAAAGAATGAATCGACAATTTTCTTTTTTTACTTATATAACTCAAAATATTTTACAATTTATGATAAAAGTGAGATAATATGACGGCGTCATTCCTACTATTTTTGTAAAATTAAATTCTGAACTTCCTATATATAATAAAATTATAAACACGAGATGAAGTAGTGTATAAAGGATGTGATTTAAGTTAACATTAAAGGAAGTACTATACATTGCTATCATGATTATATTCGGAATGAATGAAAAAAAAAAAAAGAATGATAGCTGATAACAATGAGTATTAGGTAGGTAAAGTCTAAGTATTTATAGGGTCAGTGCGTGGCCGATAAATGGTACTTTTAAAATGTGCGTAGACATTACTCCGAATAAAATGTATAAAATATGGGTATGCGAAGCGGAAGAAAACGGTAAGGGTATTGTTCGATAAAGGGATCCCAATTAGGTCGAAAGGATAAAATATTATAGCATGGTTACGAGAGTATAATAATAAAAGTATGCTATGTGTAGTCCATGTGATTTTGGACACAAGAAAGGAACGTATAAGTAGGTATAAGGAATATATAGTATGATGCATTTATGCGATTATACTTAAAAGTTCAAATTATGATATGAAAAGTAATATATATATATATATATATATATATAGTATTATAGTGTGATTATATTATTATATAATTCAAAACGAGCGATTTAAAATGATAGTGTAATTGATAATTATATATGGTTAATTTAATTGAAAACATAAATAGATTTAGTTAGATATTATACTTGTAATATATTATAAATAAAATATAAAAAAAAAATACCTAAGATTACTGAAATATTCCATTAATGACAAGTATTTGTATGTGATATGGTGATAATGTAGTATAAATTAAGAATATTATGTGATTTACTCATATTTTCCTAAAAGGATATAAGGTAGATTAAGGTCATTTAGGAGAATAACTTATTACATCTGTTAAATCTATAATAATTGGCTTTTGACACCTCTATAAATAACGAAGAAAAAATAATCAATATTATAAAAATTTTATATTATTGTATTTTTATTATAATAAAATATGAAACAGGTGTAAATTATTATTTTGTTAGTAGTAATAATATTAACATTTTTACGTAAAACGTCAATATATTTTATAATATTTTACCCACTATGATTATAGGGTGACCAAATATTTATGCGAAGGAAAACGTGACAAACTTATCCTAAAAAAAAAAAAAAAAAAAAAATATTAATTTTTAATAATTTTGTATATTTTTACACATTTACAATAATAACTTTTTATTTTTTTAACATTATACTGTGATATTACTGTTAATCAATTTTATTTGAAGAAAAAACTGAAGGAGTAAGAGCTATATAGGTTATTATATAAAAAAAATATTTGTACTTAATTAATTTAATTGTTATTTATAAATGATAAAACGCAAATTACATTTTGTGAATATAAAATTTTATTTTAAAATACCTACTCTAAAAATGTCCTATACGTTTATTAGGCATAAATTTAAAAAAATTAGTTTTTTAGTAAAAAAAATTATTTTCAGAGATATATTGAAATAATATTTAAATTTTAAACATTCAGATATTAATATTTTCAATATTATTGAAAGTTGGTTTAGTTATTTAAATGAATAAACTATTAATTATTATTGGAGAAATAACATTTATTTTTAAATTATTATCTTTTATATATTTATCTAATCATAAATAATAAATACCTATATAAAAAATAAATAATAAGTCTTGATAATTTTGAAACCAACGAAAAATATAATGAATAATTTTTAAATAAACAGTGTTAGCAATTTTATGTAGTATAATGTGAATGTAGATTTATACTAAACTCATATTATAGTTTAATTTAAACAAATATTTTTGTATTAATACGCACCTGGAGTGAAAGTTTCAGGAAAAACATCTGTGACTCCCCTGAGACTTTTGTGGCGTACGGGTACTCCACAAAGACAGAAAACCGAATAACTTGTATATTCTGTTGAATTATAATCTAGCAAAAGAATATAAAATTAAACCGATCATATTGTTTTGAATACCAAATTTAACCTTATTAAATCATTTCATTTCCGAAACAAATAATATTATGAATAACATTTAAAAAATGAAAATAAAATTGATTAATATTGATTGTAAAAATTATTACTACACGAAGTTAAAAAGGTTCCATAAATCGTTATAAAATTAATGATTTTCATGTCTAAAATATTTCGTTATACTTGACATATTATACTAACGTACATCACATTTTCTTCAATGTCACTTATTTTTATACTCAAAAAATTTATCAATAAAATGTATTTTATAATAATTTAATATAACACCAATAAAATACACTTTTTTTATAGTGGATTAATGTATTTTTAGTTTCAAATAAAATCTGACATCAACCGTATTTCGATTTTATTATAAAAATAATAAATTTTCCTCCTACGTAATAACGACGATCTATCATCATTTTTATTGATCTAACGTAATCTAAATTAATTTAATAGATCTATTCATCTTATCATGAAAAAGATAATAATATTATTTACCAAATAGGCATAATATTTTACATATTTTAATCATTATTATTGATTATAAAAAATAAAAAATAAATAAAAAATATTATTAAATCATTAGTATTTTACAAAAAATTTTTATTTATATTTATTTATTGAGAAATTAATAAATTATGACATTTATTATAGGTAGAGATAAATAATTATTTGTCCGTATGAACCAAATATAACTTCTAAAATGAATCGATCAATATATATTATTTTATTTGGCTTTATAATTTAAAAATTCTTTTTGGTACCTAATTTTTTTCATATATTATATAAATATTTGATACAATAAAATTAATATGTCATTAATACAGGGTATAGTTTATAAATAATTGCAGAATGGGATGTTCTATTATTAAATGCCTAATTTAAATTATTATTATGCTTGGTGTTGAACTTTTTCAATTAATTATTATTGAATACACGTGATAATTATTATAAATATTTAACAAAAAAAAAAAAAAAAAAAAGAAAACAAATGAGCTAAATGAACATTTTAGAAGCGTCTTTACAAATACTCGTCAACTATAATAGGTATATTTCGTCGTTTATAACTAATTTGTGTACAATGCTATTACCGTAATAAATTGTTTGGTAGACAAAAATGCACCCACGAAAGTTTGTTCACATATTTATACAAACTGAGAATATATTGCACGTTTTTAATTAAATTTCTACTTATAACTACCAACGCCGACATAAAATACGGATGCCATTTTTATTGTCTCGTTAGTGAATGCTATCGAGATCAAAATATGAAAAAGTTGCTTTTATATTTTTTATAAAATGTATTCGGCATAGCAATATAACATTTGAATTAGAATGGAAATTTAATAACATTCATAATGTCAGTTATTTTTTTTTTTTATTTTTTATTTTAATCACAGAGATTTAAAATAATATTAAATAGTTTATAACGGATACGGGATTTAACAGAAATACAAATAAAAAAAAATAAAAAAAAAATAACTGATATATTATTGTATAAATACAATATTTATTAAAACGAAGTTTATATCGATTTCTTTTTTTTTTTAAAAAAAATATTTTATTTTATTTAAAAATTATATTGCAAACACTACAATAATAATACGAAATTTCTAGGATATTATTTAATATTAATGGTTAATGGTTATGATAAATTGAAATTTTGAATATAACCACAGTTATTTTTATTTATTCGTAATAAATTTTACGAATAAACAGGAATGGAATAATGTTAAATATTTTTGATAAATACGAATTAATAATAAAATTCAAAGTTTAATGTTTTCATTATGATATTCGTATAAAATTTTGTTATGTCAAAACGAAATTATGTAACTAAACCGAAACGTTTGATTACTAATTGCATACGTTTTGAATAAATTAGAAATTGATTTAATATATTTTTTTGGAATAAAAATAAAAAATAAAAAAAAAATATATCCATTTTCAATTAAAAAGCAAGGATGATAATAAAATGACCATTTATTTTAGGTCGGAATTTAAACGGTTAAATAAATTAAATAATAGAGCGTTATATTATGTTAAAATCAAAAAAATATTTGTTTTCTCTAAAGCCCAATGAAGCAACACGGTTTTCAAGTTGTGCGTGGCATTTTAAATACCCACTCATTGTTAAATAATATGGTATTTAAATATTTGTATTCAACAGTAAACTTATTGTTCGACTATATATTGTTACGAACAATATTAGCCAAATCCTTTATCTTCATTTGATTATTACATTTACATTTAAAACGTTTTTTTTTTTTTTTTTTGCCCTTTGTACGTATAAATAATACACCATTTTTTTTTAATGTTGTTGTTATATCCTATTTTATATAATATTATTAAACACAACTAGAAAAAATAATTATTATTACATTTACCATTAGGCATTATTATTAATTATGCACATTCGTATATAATATTATAACCAGAATATAAAATATTCACACGTATTATCACGTTTATTGTGAGGTAAGATAATGCTTTATAGTTTGAAACGATATGGAACAGATTCATTTTAATATATGATATTATCACGAAAATTGAATTCGATATTTGTTATACGAGTAACGTTAATAGATTATTTATAATTCTTTAAACATAATAATACTCGTATAATAATTAGATAACAGCGTTAACGTTCCTCTTAATATATTTATAACGTTAAAGGTCATAAGAGGATAATATTTCCTGCGGTTTGTGTAATATCCTTCCTCGTACATTTTCGAATATACTCGTACACGGTAATCAAAGGAAAATCCTTATTGATTATGATAGGTATATGCGGGTTTTTTTTTTTTATCCGTTTTTTAAATTATATTTACGGAAAATTTCTGCCGAATCAGAAGTCGTAATAACGTAAATGGATAAAAACGCAATAAACAAATTATTATGATTTTTGACTGTGTGCAGATGTATATAAAATCTTTAATTAGGCATTAAATTTAAATTTAAAATTAATATTTGTACATCGGAATTAACTGTTTAATAATATTATGTACGTAATTATAACTATTAATGATGTTTGACGTACAATTTACAACTTTAATTATTTAACCGTAGAATTCACATTTAATTTTCTCTTTAAGATATAAATTATTATTGATCGTGAATGTTAATAATATTAAAAATTGAATATTATTTAATGATTTTAAACACGCTTTTTAATTATAAATTGTTATATTTTAATGAATAAAAATGATTTTACTTTCATAGTCTTCTTACGATCTCGAGTGGACTAATACACTTGCATTCTATACATATAAAGGAATATATTTAGTTTAAACGATAATCAATTGATAAAGAGAATGGTTATATCTCGCCCTTCATTTAAGTAATTTAATTCTTCTTTTATAAAATACATAATTTCTTATTATAAAATAATGATAATAATATGTTAAATTTAAGATGTTATTTTTCGCTTAATAGTTAACACAAATTATTTTATGAAGAATTCTATTCTTGAGTAAAAATAATTTCGCTCGAACACCACAAAGGTTAATTTGATTTAAATAAAACAATTTATTTCCACTTACATATTGGTAAATGTTGATAGATAGCAATATTAAAGGGGTATTCTACTTGTATGTTATATATTACATATAATCAACTTTTCAAACTATATTTATTTAAACTGCAATCTCTCCTATCATTAAGTGTTTATATTTACACAATCTTTTTTTCTTTACCATTATACTGTGTAGAAATTTCTTTACAACCACTTCTGACATTGATTTATTCGAACATATATGTATTACAAATACAATATTCGATTTAACCACACACACACGTACAGGTATATATATATATATAAAAAATAAATCTTCTACCGCATAAAATATATTATTTTTACTGAATATTATAATAATATTTGAATTCGATCAGAATAAATGACTATAAAAAATGTACTTTGTATGTTTGATATTATGTTTTAATTTTTTTTTTCAATTTATTAGTTTACTTTTTATGTGGGCTTGTATTTTAAAACTCTTTGATCTTTTTAAAGTGTAATTTTGTATTATAATTTGAATTATTAGGACTATTTAAAATAGCAATAAATATTTATAATTTTATAAATGTTTTAATTACAATAAATATAATTTAAATTTAATTATATATAAACTGTGTGCGCTTAGAGTGCCCACAGTATTAGTAGGCGGTCTCTTTCGC
>JAIUCT010000021.1:3043647-3064228 GCA_021307375.1 Tetraneura akinire | reverse complement strand
AGCCAACATCGACACACGACCACGACGCGGCGTACAGGCGCGAACATAAACGTTTAAAAATTAATATGAGTTAACATTTTTACATTTATAAAAAATAGCAAAGGAACAAACACGGGTGTAAAGAGGATATCCTAAGATTGAATTTTGATTAACATTATAGAATGAAATGATAAATCATTAGTTCATTACATTCGGAAATAGGTATGTTTTTGAGAAAAATTCATCAGCTAATGTATCTATTGATTAAAATTTTTTTAGTCTCAACGTTCAATACATGTGCTTATAAAACCCCTAAATAAATCATCTAAACACATCATCTAAATTAAAAAATTTGACAGTAATATTCACAACAATTTGGAAATGAGTTAAACAATATGTAGGTATTTGAGATTCAATAAAATTTTCAAAACTGTTTGTAAATTCTATTTAAAATTAAAAATACTTTAAATATTTATTTTACTCAAATATAAACTTTAACATATATATAAAAATTAATAGTTTCGATTTTTCTAATATTTGGTAAATACGTTAACCAATATGTAACTATGCTTCAATACAATTTTCAAATTGTTTTGAAATCTTTTGTCAATTTTATTTTTAATATTATTGTAAAAACATTGAGAAATAATAAGAAGAATACTTTTACTATCTGATTCTTATATTATTTTTTTCTTGCACTAATAATGATAAAATAAAATGTATGACTTAAATTATGTGAAATTAATTTTTATTATTTTATTTGACGTCATGTTTAGGAATATTTGAAATTTAAATAATTGTTGGTTTTTTTTTTTTTAGAAATGCATACAATGTATCTAATAGAAAACAATATTGCATACAAGTTGAAAATTCAATAGAATACAAAAATATATATAAAAAAAAATAATGATATGTTTTTAATATGTCCATACTCGTATAATAATAATAGGGCGTTAAAAAATATAAACACATGTATAAATTGTGTACCCAGTGTAGAACGTATGTTTTTTTAATATAATATTTAAAGGGTTAGCCTATATTATATTAAATGTTTCGACGCTAAAAAAAAAAATCATCCAAAACAGGTTTTCATCGTTATAGGTACTGTTCAAAGCAAAAACGTAGGTATAAAATATAATAAACCAGATAATATTATAATAATTAATACCAATGTGTCTGCAGCATTATAATGAATTGTATAACAATAACTCGCACTATAAATATTATTGCATGACATGCGACATAAAGTTATCAATATAATTATTATTATCATTATTATTATTTTATTATTATTATTATTATTATTATTATTATTATTATTATTATTATTATTATTATTATTTTTGAAATTTATCGAGAAGTATCGTTTTAACAACTATTTTATGTAAGGTAACAAAATGTGGATGACAATATTTTGTCTACATAAAATATGAGCATTAGAGTATTGATAGTTTTAATATATAACCTAAATATAATAAGTAGGTACGTGTATAATAATAATTTCATAAGATAATAATTATCGTTATAAATTTTAAAACGACAGTTCGTGTTCTGCGTATTAAGTACCGTATTATAAAGTGTATTCGCCATAAATAATATTTTTGTATGAACATTATTATTATAATTATTATTATTATTATTATTATTATTATTATTATTATTATGTGGCGTATTTTAAATTTTAATGTGTATTGTGTCTTCGAGTGGTAGCACTTAATTGTAACTGCAGTATTTTCTCAATAATTTATTGTTTTTAACAATAAAATGAAACTTTTAATTTTTTCTACAATTGATTATTATTAATGTTTTTTTTTTTTTTTTTTTT
Source organism: Tetraneura akinire (assembly GCA_021307375.1). Lineage (NCBI taxonomy): Eukaryota > Metazoa > Arthropoda > Insecta > Hemiptera > Aphididae > Tetraneura > Tetraneura akinire. The sequence continues at coordinate 3,062,424 of JAIUCT010000021.1, read as the reverse complement.
GAGGTTATACTTTTCATAAATAGTAAAATAACTAAAATAATATGACGTAGTTGCTCCAACACGTATAAACTATATTCAATTGTTAGATATGAATTATTTCGTAAACATTTCTTTGTAGTTTCGTCTAGTGCAGGATTCAATTTTTTATTGTAGAAAAATGGAATAGCTGTGTACACTTTATAACTTTTGTATAAACACAGCAAACAAAAATAGCGATATCTGCAAAAGAACGTGGACAGCAGTAAGACTAAATCTAAATTAGTTCGAATTTTTACTGGATATAGAATTATTTTCAAATCAGGTTACTTTTAAAATATCAATAACAATAATAAAACCGCAGCTAACTTTGTTCTTTGGGACAATCCTGTTACACAAAATATATTATAATATTTTTACTTTTAATTACCTCTTAATATTATGGATCGAACGAAAGTTTTAATAAATAAGTTTAAGTACATTAGTTACGACTTACGAATATAAATACTGAAATACATATAATTATAAATTTATAATCTAAAACGTTCTTATTATTTCGAAATTTTAATATTATCTTTAATATTTCCATATTATTTTTATTGGTATATTATAATAGTGAAATACATTTCATCATAGGAAAGTGGATTGATAATACAACATACGTATAATAGCTAGAAGTAGATAACTTCCTTTGAAAATTCGTAAATGATCTAACATCTATAAAAAAACATATTATTATTATTATTATTATTATTATTATATAATATATTTCTTGATTCATTTCACGTCATTCAGACGTTTTTGATTAAATATTATATACGAGTATGTTATTGTATAATTTGGCACTACTCGGTGCACATAATATACGATTTTTAATATTATAGAATAACATTATAATAACTTTATCAATTAAATAGATGATTATGAAATCAGACGTCTTTTATTTTTACTATTTTCATTTTCATGTATAATATCGTGGGGAAACATCAAAAATATAATGATGACAATAGGCCGGATCTTGTGAGAAAACGTTATTTAATAATATTATCCTCTCTTTATCAACAATAGTTCATTCACGTAAGAGATCGTAGGCGATAATATTGATACGGTGAAAATATAGTGTTCGACGCATTTACACGCGAAATATAATAATAATGTAGTCTGTGGATTAGCTGCGGTTCGGTATAGCCAATGGTACAGAATAGTAAATTTGATTAGAGTTATTTTTCTCGCAAATACCCTTACAAAAAGTATTAAGGTTATGGCGTTTTATGTGCGGCGACCGGCCCATTGTGGTAGACGATCCGGCAATATTTTTCACGATTATCGGTCATTGATAAGGAGACGACAGTGAGAACGTAATTTAAAAACAATATATTTCCACGGTAAAAACGGGCGTGTCCGACGGTTTATCTCATCGTAGCGTCGTCGTAGCTAACCGGAATTGCATAGCGTCCATCGAGACACAATATAGATAACAAAATAAATAAATAATAATAGCAGGGAAAAATGAGTATTAAAAAAAAAAAAAAAAAAATAATAATAATAATAATAATAATAATAATAATACTAAAAATGATAATACAGTTGAGGTCGAATAAAGAGGAGGGGGGATGTTCAGAGTAGTGTGTGTAAATAGCACATTGTCCATCGTGAAAAACTTTTTTCTATGTTAATGGTATCATTTATGGAATGGAAAAAAACACAACTATTTATTATAGGCTATAGAAATAATATTATAGTTATTATACATTATTATCCCTTATTATTAGAGAAAGTTAATAATACAAAAGACTTATAAAAATATATCAATTATTTATTGCATCGTCTTAACATTATTTGTGATTTAATGTCATTTCAAAAAACAAAGTTATATATTCGGTTATTGTATTTTGTGTTATTTTCAATTCCTTATTCTTATATACTTATTAAGTACCTAATTATGTCATATAGTGTCATGTAATATTTTGGTATGATTTAATTATTTAAATATTTGGCCAATAGTTTGTTGACTTTTGGATTACAAATAGAATAGTTTAAATCGAGTGAAATAATATATAATTAGAGTTTTTTTTTTAAAAATATCAAAGCATTGACATATTTTACATGTCTATAAATTATTATTATGTTATTGAATATGTATGGGAAATCATTTTATTTAACAAAATCAAGGGTAAAGTTTCAGTTTGTTTCAAAATTATAATAACATTATTATAAATTTACAAAAGTCGATAAATACAAGATAATATTTCAATAAAGTTTAGAAATTATGTTTTATCAATAATAACTATAGATTATCTACACAATATAATGATTATAATATTATTGTATACATAATACAAGGATATTTTTATGAGTATATAATAGGTACAATAATATGTTTCAATTATATCGTGTTCATTAATTATTTATAGTATTTCATCTTGCATAATATGTTTTATTTCATATAATTATAAATTAAACATAATAAATTAATAATATATTATTTATACTATGATAAGTACTAGCTACGAAAAATAATTTTTTTTATACAGAATCAACATAAAATTATATTCAAATTGCATAGCATATTCAAAATGGTTGAATAAATTAATTCTGTATTTTCGAGAAACTTCCCTGTCATTTACATTTTATTTATTTTTTTTTCAATTTATAGAATTATATGCACTTAACTCTTGATAACAGAGCCAAAAGCCAATTGAATAGCAAATGATATACTTTTCAAAAAGAAAATGTCAGCGTTTGATCTGTTAATAAGTATATTTTTCATGCATACTTGTAATAAGTATGTAAATAATAATATAGAATTAGCAATTTATGAACTTCAATATAATCATGACTTCAATTATATTCATCTATTGAACTATAATAATACACGTACATTGTATACAAATATATTTTATTTTATGTATGAAGTATAAATAAAATTAAATCTGGCAGACAAATAGGGTAATATTAAAAAAGAAGTGATTTTTATATTTATTTCTCTTAAATAATCAATTAAAAAATATAGTTTAAAATTATGATTATATTACTAATATTATATATTATTATGTTATGAATTATTCACTATTACCTATATATTTTATTTTTTTCATTTTAATGAAACTTAATAAAATAATTATAATTACTTCCTATTTAAATTACTGTCAATCTGTTATTATATTTTAAATTTATTATTCGTAAATTAAGATTATTATTATTATTATTATTATTATTATTATTATTATTATTATTATAATGGATAATAATTAATTAATAATACAAAAGATGCGAAATACTATAACAAAATCTTGTGGTAAATATAAATTACACATTTATCAAAACCTAATGAAAACGTAAACATCATATTATTATAAGCATAAACATTGATTATATAATATAAAATAAATAATAAGAATATAGATTAATGATTTCCAACTAAAATTTCGTTTTACAGATTTATATATAAGTGATGACAATTCATTACTAAAATAATAATAAAATAATATAGGTAATAAATGATAGTTATTAGAAATCTAATACATATAGGTAGACGTTTTCAACATTTTATACACAAAATAAACCAATGTAATTTGATATACATCTGTAATTATTGTATGAAAAAATTGCTCTAACATAATAATTAATAATATAAATTTTAAATAAAAGTAAAGATAGGTATGAAATGTCAAATGATAGGTAACTTTATTTAAAATCATTTAAAAATTAAAATCATTAATATTACCCATTTTTGATTTTTTTAAAGTAAGTATATTACTAATAACAAAATTTTTAATATATTATTAATATTATTATTTTGATATTAATACACCAAATTGTTCTTGTAGGTAAAATAAATTTATATTTCGCTGAAATAATTCAATTTATGTAGGTTATTTCAATTAAAGATATTTCACCAAGTATAACATTACTAAATATCAGTATGTGATTTATAACGAACAAATAAATAAAATAATTTACAGACACTAGTCACAACTCAGTAAGAACATTTGACTCAAAATTAAAGTAGTTACTCATAATATTATATTTTCCAATAAGCTCCTTTAAAATGACGTAGTGGTCTATCGCGTGACATTTCAGAAATTAAAATTTTGCTATTGTAATAGGATGATTTTATAAAGATTTCTAAATTTAAAAATTATAATAATAAAATTTATAAATATACACTGTAAATTATATACTTATATTTTCTTAGATAATTCAAATAATTTTAAAATCTTCAGTGATTGTATAAATTAATACTCCAATTTTAAAATAAAAATCAACACATAATATTATGAATGAAATTTATTATTTAATTAATAATAATGAATATCAACAAATGAATGATTGATATTGTGTGTTTTAAATTTAATATACAATATTATAATGATGATACGCATTTAACTAAAATTAGATTATTTACAGTAAATAATAATAATAATAATTACTATTATTTATTTAGCCTAATTTAAATAGAGCTACGAATAATAAAGGTAACTATTTAATAATCAAATCTCCTATTTGTAATTTAAATCATACATAATATATGCATATGTTTATTTATAATCTTGTTGAATTTAACGTGTGCACACAAAAAAGATTTAATTATACATTAGAATTATTAAAATTAATTTTCATTTGTAATTATTTGGCAATTTGAAAACTATTAGTAAATAAATCACTGTATAACCTACATTGTATATTAATTAGTAGATAATATAATTATTTACAACATGATGTTATTACAGAGTTTTCATCATATTAATTAATATTCCTTTGAAAGAATAAATCAAAATGCATGTTATTCGATTATTTTGAATGTATCGACCTTCTGAATAAATACGGAATGACATAACAGCAGGTTCCCACGGTTATTTACGTATTTTCCTAGTAACCTCGTATTAAAACTAGTATTTACTAGAGACAAGTATTATATTATTATATTTTATCTTTTCCTATGTTCATTATTTTTTTTTTCGAAAACAGTTAAATAAATTTGTATTATATCCATCCAAGTACAAATATTTCTCAGATAATTACTATTAAGAATATATAAATAAAATAAATATGCTATATGGAAATAAACATTACATCATAAAATATATTTAGGCATTTTTATTATAATAGTACCTAATAATATTAATTAGGTACATAAATATCTCAATAGAAAATGTATTATTTTAATAATACAATGCAAACAGATAGATAAATATTGCAATAAGTAAGTACATAGAGGATATAATATGGTTTTATTATTTAGTAAAATATATTTTTGATGATTTATTATAAAATAAATAAATTGGAATAATAGTATGTTATTATTTTAAAGCTTTAAAATATTTAATAATTTTAATTACAATAAAGATAAGATTAAGTTGAGTTTATTTAAGTTAATTAAGTAAAAATGTACCAGAAAGGAAATTTTTTTGAATAAAGTGTTTTTTATTATTTACTTTATAATTTAAAAATTTTAATAATATTATTATAATATTATATTATTTATAATGATACAAATGTATCATTAGAATATACGATATTAATAGTTAGTAGTTTATCATTTATCGATAGAAAATCGAATTACTGCAGATGTTATAGACGCAAAATTAGTTTTTGAATTGGTCGAAGTTAACGTGGGTTTATAACTTTATATGGTCAATGACTGTCAAACCGTAAATTTTAATCATGTTTCAGTGTAACATTTTTATTTGTAGTTTGAAAATCGCTTCAGGTATAGTTTCAAATCGAAACTGTGCGATCATTTAATTTTTCACCATTTTTAAAACGATAAATTATCATTCAAATAAATAACAATATTTATTTATTTTTTCTAACAAAATACTGGGTTAATTTATTTGACACACGTGAACACAATAAATCTTTTCGACGTATCGCCATGGTTTGGTTATGTATCAGACGGTACATTTCAATTTAAGACTTGTTAGTTTGTTGCATTCAATTTCGAAAAACAATAACGTTAAATATTATAACGGGATCGTCGTTGGTTTATGCACTTCAGTATGTTAATGGAATTCCATAAACTCTTCTATAAAAAAAAAAAAAATTAAAGTAACAGATCCATCGAAATTTAGCTGGCATAGATATCTTTTCTACAAAAGTGATTCCGCGCGTAAGGTGCGAAAATAAGTAAAAAAAAAACAAGTCATTATGAACGAAGACAATTTACATTGTATAATATAATAACGTATTTATATATTTTATTTATGTTCATCGTATTTATTTAAAACATAATATAAAGTTATATTTCTTATAAATGATAATAATTTTAATGATAACATTCATGATAATAAAAATTGTTATATTTAAACAGAACAACCCGTTTGCATGTATATAAATTTAAATTTATGAATAATATTGTATTAGTAAATTTGAAGTGATTAATTCAAATCACGTAAAACATTTCTGGTTACTTTGTCCATAATATTTAAAAATATCATTTTAATTCTGGATTCTAAATTTTTAATTAATTTTTAGTGCACAACGGATTCCTATCTATTAGGTGTACAAAATTTAACCATTATTTCATCGGAATTATTATAACTTTATTTTTATTTAACATAATGCACACAGAATATGGACAAATATTATTATGGTTATCTTTTTAATTATTTAATTTTCATTAAATATAATAATGATATTTGAATAAATGTTAAAAATAAATGTTATTTAATACTTGTCAAGATCTATTATAGATATGAATATGATAATAAAAATATGTAATTACCCGTTGTAGTTTATGAATATTTTTGTCAGTTATTAATTTTAATTTGTAATATTTATTATTTTAACTTAATCTAACGATATACAATTCATATAAATTTGTTAATAAATAATATAATGTTAAAAATGATTAAAATACCTACGCATTTTGTAAAGTTTACTTCAAGTATTTGTGTTTATATAGTTATGTTGAAAGTAATTTATCATATTAAAACTTTAAAAGTTAATAATGATGAAATGAAATCCATATTATACTGGGTATTACATTTATATTAAAATGTTATTAATTTTATATTTTAAAAATAATAACAATTAGAAAATTATACATAACGAAAGAGTAGTTTTTTATATAACCAGAATAAGTTAATAAATATTAATAGTGTAAATACCAAATTAGTAAAACTTTTATTACGTGCAGATTATGAATGAAATTATTGATAAGGATTTAAAAATACAATTCATGTTATATTGCTTTAAAAATAATGTTAATAACATACAATATATATATTGTAAATTCTAAATTCTAAAAAGAAAAAAATTTAGTTTAATAAGAAAAATAAAAAATTAGGAAAATGATTTTTATAAAAGAAATTGAATTTAAATATTGAAATAATAATAATGAATAAATTATAGCATATTTCATTATTTTATTTTGATTATTTCTTGAAGATTATTGGTGTCGATATGGAATAAGTTGCTTAAATATATTAAAGATTATAAAATATAATCCGTGGATTGTTTTTTATAACATAGTCATGTTGTACAATTTCCAGTTTTGAATAAATTTCGTTTTTATTTCTCATTATAATCTGGAGGAGGAAATTCCATGATTTATTGTTATGGTTTTTAATTAGGTGCAATTTTATTAGGAGGGTACCGGAAAGTTTAAAGGACATTACTGGTATAGCTGCTAACTATCCCTATGAAACCAAATTACTAACCTTTCACAAAATCTCAGTGCTTTTTTTTATTATTTAAAATACTAACCTAATTATCTAAAGTATTTTGAAACTAGATGTTTCCCAACTTCGAAATGGTCCTAGATCAACATATATAAGTGTAATTTATGATTCATTACAATCAGTTATTTTTAGGAAATAATTTAATTACCCATAATATAAAATAATTATTTGTACCTATTAATTATTATAACCTATAGTAATTATAACTATAAGTGGTAAATCGCAAAAAAAAAAAAAAAATTGAATTTTTATAAAAAAAATTAAATTCATTTTCTATCCATTACATCTTTAAAATATTAATTAATGTTTATATTATTTTTAATTTTTAATTGCTATTTTATTCTTCTTAAATGAGATAAATTTTGTTAACAATTTTAATTTAATTTTATTATTTAATAATAAAATAATTATAAATAAATATTTATTTTTTTATTAAAATAATTGTAAATATTAGTTGAAATAATTATTTAGTAATTTACATTTATCTTAAAAAAAAATGTCACTTATTTCCGTTCTAAATGAGAATATAAAATTAACCCATTTGATTATTCATGCACATGTTTGATATTTTATATTTTTACATTATACAAAAATGTGATAAAAAATGTATAAAAATAATTGTGTTTTTAATTTAAAATTTTAATTAACAATAATTATACGAGTAGTTAATAACATTTTATATTCTAAATTCTTATAAATTATGATCACTAATTAATCTTGATTTATGCCAGTTAATAAATAATATTGGATTTTAAAATGAAACGAAAATAATGTAGTCATACTTCAAAAATCATAAATTATTGAATTTCGTAGGTACTTTATATTTTGTTTTCGAAAATTTTATCAATAATTATTATATAATATTCACGTTATTGAAAATAATTTATTATATTTTATAATATTCCAAAATTTTTATTTATAAAATCGATTAGCTCCATGACTATTTTTTGCATTATTTTACGTTATGATATAATGTATTTAATTTAATTTAAGTCTTTTTAAATTATATTTATTCTATTATTTAATATTGTAAGGCAAGTAATAAAATAATTAAAAATATATTATAGAACGAAATAAATACACTGCAAATTTTTATTTTAATAATTATAATAATTAGAAATAAAATTAACATAATTCAGTTGAGAAAATATTATGTTATTCTGATGAAAACGTCTATTTTAAAATATCACATTGAATATCGAAGATGTTTCAGGTTTTATAATATAAATATTACCACTAATGGCATTACATAATTAAAGTTGAAACTATACAATAACATAAATTGTTTATTTCAAAAATTTGTATTTATTTATAGTATAATACCAAAGAGGAAATATATATTTTAAACATTTATATAATACTTAATATAAACTTTTATAATAAAATTAGAATATTAATGTGTATTGGGGCGTGGTAGTTGATACCGCGTAGGTCGTAGTTACGAGTATATTAATCATGTGTCAATATACGTATTCGTAGCTATAGATTAATAAATTATCGTCAAATATTAGTAGGTATAAAATATATAATTTGCTGTTTGTACCCAAATTATGTAAATTTAAAATAAAAAATAAAAAATTCACTGTTCGTATTGTAATAATGTAAAAAAATAAATAAAATTGTATTATACGAGTGTATTTTATTTATTAATAAATATTGTTTTATACATCACGTTTATTATTACAAATTTCATCGCTATTGGAGTATTAATGTAAGCAATTCATAATATAATTCAATTATTTATTTTAATGGATTGATCTATTTAAATATAATTTAATAATTGGAATGTTGATAGGTTATACTTTTAACGTAAAAAGTACAAATTAAAAAATTGTATTTTAAGTAATTTTGTATAATTTAATTATTTTTTTAATTCAATTGATTTTTCTGTTTAAACGTAATTTAATTGTTGGAAATTGGGATATTTGTACTTATAAATTATTATGTTGTATTATAAAAAGAAATAATTTAATATTTTTCTTTAAAATAATTTTTCATGTGTCATAATATATTATGAATGTATAATAGTAAAACTTGATTTTTTAACTTGTAAAATATTATAAAATTACTTGAAAATACAATCGAATTTTTTATGTACAAAAATATATTTTATTTTTTTATTTTTTTGTTAAAAATGTATATGAGTTGAAATACAAATGTAAATATCATAAACATGTGTGTCGTTTTTTATCGATTCAATGCAAATTACAAAAGAATGAGATAATAGTTAGGTACCTAAGCTTAGCTTAACAACAAGCAAAGTTTTTGTTGAAATGAAATATTGAAATATAAATAATTTTTGTTTAATATAATTATAATATTAATCGTTTATTTATTTTGTTTAACTTAACATAAAATATAATATTATAATTATTCATGGTAAATAAAAAAATCGCAATATTAATATAATATTTAAACATAATAATATTATTATTTTATTAATATTTATATAAGAATATTATTATTTTAAAATATAATATTATACTAGTATAGGCAATTTTTAAGAAAAAAAGCCAATAATATAGTGAAATTGCCTATCTATTACGCCGTCTAAGTAAAAGAAATTAATAAATAACACAATATAATATTATAATAAAATACATTATAAAGATAATTAATTAGATCATTTTCTACAAAAAAGGTCTCATATATTTTATATTTGAACCAATCGTTTTATTGTAAAATAAGGTAAATTATAATTAAGTAGATATAATATTTTTTTAACAAAAATTCAGTTTTCAATATTTGTTATTAAAATTTTTTTTATTTTCATAATATACACAATATACATGTAATCAGTGTGGATTTTATTGAGTACTTTACTGTTATATTTAATTGTAAATATGAAGTAATAAGTATTTTTTTTTTTATCTATTTTAACAGTGCTAGGTTTCGAAATTTAATTTTTTTCTAATAGTTATAGCAATAAAAGTAGGTACAAACAGATTAATAACCTCATTATTTTTAATAATTTTATGATGATAATTTGATACATTTATTTTATCGTCAGTTACATAATTAATATATTAGCAACATCATTTTGTAATATTGATAATAAATCTATGGTCTATATATTTTTTTGTAAACATTTTCTATAAATCTAATTTCGTAAGTATGATTTGATGAAAAGTTTTCCTTTGTAACAGAAGTGACTGATGAATGTTCATAAAATACGAGTTTTATATCAGTAAATTTCTCATTAAATTTTCGACTTTTCCTTTTTAGAGATTTTTGTATTTTTTTCACTTCCTCAATAACTATTATATACAATAATAAAATACGCCAAAAAGTTTTTCCTATAGAATTAGTTCAATTTTGAAAAATTCAATATATAACCTATATAAGAAACAAAATCCAATTTTTAACTGTATTACAATGGTATTAGTGAAAATCAAAGCGTTATGACTACTCAATAAAGTGCTTACAGATATAAAAAGAAAAAATGACACATATTTATTAAATCAATAAATTATTCGCTTCTAAAAATTAATTTAAAAATGTTGAGGCTTATTAATTATAGATTGATTAAAATAATATTTATCCGATATTAATATTTCCACGTTCAGAAAACTAAAAAAATTTAATAGAGGCAATTAAATTTTTTTATTATAATAAAAAATTTTACCAATTAAAGAATTTAATTTTCAACAAAAACAAGAGTTGAGGTATAAAAAAAATATAAATTTTGGATATTGAAATATCTAAGTTCAGAAACGCAAAATAATTTGCGCAAGGCACCCTTCAAAATAACTATTTTAGTTCTTATATCTATTATAATAAAAATAAAATTTTTCTTTTAAAGAATAATAATTCTAATTTAAAATTTAATAAAATATTGAGGCATATTCATTATTATTTTGAATTTTGATGAACAAATTTAAATTATTTTTATTTAACTCTAATTGTAATATTACTCATTTGTAGATGTTCGCTTAATTACTATGCACTTACATTAACGTATAAATTAATTATATATAATAGGTAATTAATGAAGAAAATTATTAAAATAGACTCGAAATATCTTAAAAATAAATAAAATAATATTTTGAAATATAATTAAAATTATACGATGTTCCATTGCTATAGAAGGCACAAAATAGGGCTAAAATATTTCCTTTTTGTAGTAATAAATTATAACATAGATATTATATAATTCAATTTCATAAGTACAATATTGGAAAGCGGTAGTAGTTATATAAACTATATAATATGGTATAAAGTATAATTTCATAATATCATAAAAAAATTTTATTTTGAATCTCTTTGATAATATAGTTATATATATAATATATATATATATATATTTGCATGTATTTTATATTTTTATAATAAATGTATATTATAATTAAAAGCATAAATAAATCATTATTCTCTTCTCGTTATTTTTCCGCACTAAAAACAATCAAAGGATAGACATAATGAAATGAAATATTATACCATAATGTACGGTTCAAGCTATTTGAAGTATATTTTCGCACTAAAAAATAATAATTTTACTATGTTTCATATGTTATATATTATAACATACATAGTTCATTTAATACGTAAATATTAAAATATTTCCATCAGTCGAATACCTTATTAAAGTATAACATAATATTACATTATTTTTATCTAAATAAAATACCAACTAAATAATTTTTTCTACCGAATTCATAATTTGTTATTTCTGGTTATCATGATTATTTTTTCTGATAATAAAAGTGTCTATAAACAACACCCTCCCCCTACATAAAAAAAAAGGTAATCATCATTGTAAAACCAAAACATGCTATGTTCACTTTAATAGCGAATAATATTAATTAATAGATTTCATATCGAGAACATTAGTTATTACTTTATAAAGTATAATGATAAGAAATTTTTTAATAGTACTGTTAATTAAATGATGAATTAAATATGTAAATAATAAAATATGGATATTCTCAGTATATTATATAAATATTTTATATAGTTACTTAAATTTTAAATAAAAAAACAAAATTTATAATAAAAACATTTATAATGTTTATACGTGTCAAGAGAATCATATTTATCCGAAATAAATATCAAGGGATTTTAAACCGAGTATCACGCGATAATTTTTATTTTCTTTATTATTTATTTTCTGTGTAAAGAGATTAAACGAAATAGTTATTTTTGCGTAAATATTATTAACTATAATGCAGAGATAAAAAAAAAAGGAGAAAATCCAATAATTTCATTGCACAGATTTCATGAATCTCATACTTGTTTTTTTTTTTTTTTTTTACGTTGGTCACAATTTGCCATCGCCAGGTATGAGGTCACATGTCTTTGCAAGCCATAATATTTTTAAGTGCAAATTAAATGTGTACTTAAAATTTTATATTATTATAAGAAATATATTTTATACGTACACAATAAAAGTATAAATACTTCGAATGAAAATGTTACAATAATGAAAAATTAAAAGAAAAACAATTTAAAATACATGTTTTTATAGGCATACTTTTAACTCGGTTACATGTTATAATATAAAAATAATTTTGATACGTAATAATACTTTTAATTTTATGGCAAATATAATATTTTATGATTAAGCCGCCATATATATATATAAAATAAAGCCATGTAACCTTATCATAATTTTATTTTTTTTGGATTTGTTAACGAGTTCATTTTTAGTTGCCATACATTGATAGAGAAACAATGTAAAATAATAAATAACAATTTTATGATTTAAAATTTGTTAAGTTATGTACTTTTATAATGAAATCACCTATAGGTACTATAATGATATTATTCAGGTAAATTCATATTATAAAAAATCAAACTAAATTAAACCTAACATATAATCGTATAAAATATTTCAGTTGTTTTATGTGAATATATTAATAAATTATGCAAATTGCGTTTGTGATATTTGTTTATACATTACATAAATAACGTATAATATTTTAAAGCTATCAGTTTTAAAATTTTGTTCAATAAATACGATATTGATACGTATCATAACGTATTTATACATTTTTTTATCAACCATATTTTAGATTTAAATTTTATGTTATCCAACTATGCTTTTAATTAATTGCAATGTTGTTATTGGAAATACAAGACTTAGGTTTAATTCAAATAAAGTACATTCAGTAGAAATAAAAACAAAAAAAAAAACAATTTTTTTTTTTAAATCCATTTGGTTATTTCCGTTCAAATTAATGTGTTATTTGGTGGAAGCAAATAAAATATTGGCTTCGGGCATTTGTGTAAGTATTTTAGTAGATAAATAAAAAAAAAAAAAGAAATTCATTGCGTTGCCTGTCCATACTCAATGAATTCATTTTAATTTGGGCGATAAAATTCAACAGGGGTCATGTTTATAATTGATTGATGACAATGCTCGCGTATCTTTTATAAAGCATTTCGCTCATACCAGGAAATTCGAACCCAAAACACGTTCATGCCATATAAAATACCTCCGCTTCTAGTCTACTTATAGTCTCTATACACAATAAAAATTAAACAAAAAGAATACCGGGTGAAAGGAGAAGTAGATATAATTCGCAATATAAGAACCCTATTATAGTTTTTCTTTTAAACATAAGGTTACAAAGAAGGCCGAAGAAAAATAAAATTTAATTGTCACTAAAAACCGACGATTTATGTTGGATTCCAAAAGCATTTTACGTAATTTTCCACCGCCAGTTTTGCCAGCCAATGGCAATTTGCACTCCAATGAACTAATCCTTCTAACTATGTTAGTTGAATAACAATAATGTAATATTTAACCACATTACCGCAATACAAATTTTAAACGACGGTAATACTTAAATAAGATTATGTTAAAAACAATAGTTATCAAAATATGTACCTCTATTATTATTCGTATACATTAAAATTGCCTTTTATTAATCATAATATAATATATATATATATAACATATACATTTATTTATTTGGATTTTATCCTAAATTAATTTTTAATTTGAATTAATTTGAATTCAGTAGAAAAATGACATAAATAAAATACCAACAAGATCCACTTTCCAACCGGAAACATTTGCTATTCATGAAAATCTGATCATAATTTCGGGTAGTAAAAATATCTATAAAAACAGAATAAAACTGAAAAAAAGAACAGATTAAAACAGAAAAATAAAGAAAAAAAGACACAAATCATTGTTAAACAGTGTTGGGATCAGATAACTAAAAATAAATCTAGATACAGATAAAGATAAAATTACTAAATTTTATCTAGATACAGATAAAGATAAAAAATGTGAATTTTATCTAGATAAAGATAAAGATAATTCAATTTTTATCTAGATAAAAGTGTGATAATTTTTTTTTAATTTTTAAAAAAATTGCTTAAATGATACCTAAATTAAAAATTAAATTTTGAAATCTAATATTATTTTCAATAATCTCCGTTAGTACCTACTCATAAATCATAATATTTTATATTGCACATTAGTATCTTGAATTTTATAACATATATTAGATTTATAATTGAATTATTTATTGTATTGTACAATTTTTGTAATACAATTATTATAAATGTTAATTAAATGGACAAATCAAAACATAATATAGGTACTTTATAATATTATTATTATTTATTTATTGAAATAAATTACATTTGAAACTTACACTTAACTAAATTAGGTATTTTTATCAACTCGTAGACTATAATTAATGAAAATTTTTAAATTAAACGATAACAAAAATAAGTGAATTGCTTTTTGCTTAAATATTTTAATACTCAAACATAAAAAAAAAATTTTAGGAAATAAAATTTTCCTATCTAGATAATGCGATAAAGATAACTACATTTTTATCTAGATTCAGATAAAGATAATGAAATTTAAATTTATCTAGATAAGATAATAGATGGACAGTTTTTATTTGGATAAGTTATCTAGATAAATTTATCTAGATATTTCCCAACACTGTTGTTAAACCAATACATTATTCGCTTCGCTCAGAATCTAAAATATATTGACATAAAATTTTAAATTCTTATCATTTACAAATGACGTATAGTTTACTGTTATAATATATTATATACTTATATTTTATACTTTATTTATGATAATGTCAATATTATTAACTTGATTCGATAATATGGAAAATTCTCATTAAACATCAGAAATATAAATTAATAATTAATTTTATATTTAAATATTTAGAATTTGTGGATAGTTAAATTAATAAAGATTAACATCCATATTTCATAAAAGTATAAATATTATAGAGATATATATACTTAAAATGACTAACTTTTCATCATTTCTACCACATTTCAAAAGTTATTATCTTTGAAATTTAAGATTTACAATAATTGACAGGAGGGTTGTTAGTATAAATCTTAAATAATGAGAAGTAAACAAGGATTATTTGTGTTCTTCGTAAGCATATATAGTCTTATGTTTCTTTATACGAGTGAAACTAAATGTTTACGTTTTTTACTCGCATAAGGATAACAATAAGATAAGTTTACATAATTGGATGAAAATAATTGACTATTCATACAGTAATATAAAATTTAATTTTTAATCTTATTATAACTTCATTAACAAAAAACAAAAAAAAAAAAAAAATGTATTTTTGATTTAAGTTAATAATTTCTTTTACTTGTAATTAATCTAACTATTATTATCTAAACTATATTATATAACTATATATACATAGTCACATTATTTTAAAACGTTAATTAATAATAATATGTGTATGTAATAATATTAAATTAGCTTTATATTTGTTTCTTTTAAGTTAGTAGATATTAACATTAAAATAATTTAATATATTGATACGATTTTACATATTTTTTTTTTCATGAAAAAATTTATATTATTTCTTAAAACGGCAAAAAATATAGGCAATTTAAGTCCTTTCACGCGTATGTGAAATAATAATTATTATTAATATATATATTATATATTTGGGTATATTGTTATTTACTAATTTAATATTAGATACTGTTGTAGGTGTAATGATATATTTTTATGGTCAATTTTATTTAATTTTAAATATTGTTGAGTAAAAAACGCTATTTTAATTTCAAATTAGAACACAAATAATATGTCTTGTGGTACGATTTAAAATAAGTAATAGATCAGTATTAACTATTAATTTGGACAAACACAATGGACACTTTTTATGAATATGTTATAATTTTATTATATTTAAAGCGTGTTATTTCTGTAAAGACAAACGATATTTTAATCTTTTTAATTTTACATTTACATCTTATGGGTGACGACAATTTATATTTTTGATTGTTAAAATAAAATATATTTTTATGCGCATTATACGGTGTAATATATAATAAAAATAAAAACGAACCGTTCTCTCATAGATTGTTTGGTATTTATTATCAAACGATAATCTCGACTTGAATATTGCGGTGTGTTGAATACTCGTAAAAAATTAATTTTCTCGGCATATCATATTTTGTCCGACGGAAGCCGAATGTTTTTTGAGATACTAACACTGTCCCGTTCAAATTACCCGTCACGGACTTGTACGACATATTATTATTATTATAAATGTATTCAGTCAGTCGTCGTAAAATATTATTGCCGGTCTTGATTAAATTGCGCACGACATGAGCAGCAGTTCGAGAATATAAAAAAAAAAAAAAAAAACCTTTAAATATAATAACATTATATCCTTTTTTTTTTAAAAAAAAAAAAAAGAAATAATAATAATATTAAAATAAAAACGGCATCGTCGCAGAAAATATAATATTATAATTCGTATATTCATACATATTATTATAAATGTATGTTTATTATGTAATGCAAATTTAATTTGTTTAAATAAGACTATCGTTGTTATATCCAAAACGAGGGCACAATCAAATTACTGACGCCCAGCGCGACTGCTATTATTAAGGGATGTTATTATGATATTTTTACACACGCAAAAATAAAATAATTTTCTCTTTCGCAGTTTCGTGCCTTATGTGGCGATTATTTTAACAATAATAATCACACTAAAAAATAATGATGCCCAAAACGCCGTTACTCGTTTGACGCCGCCATATTACTACGATATTTAGGAATTTTTCTGCGCTAAAACGTTTATACATTTTAATAAAACGGACGTCCCCCTATTGAATAATCGTGTAATAAAACAACACAAAATACACACGCACGATACGGTGATAATTTATTTTTTGTAGAGCAATAAAAGGACGAAAAAACAACCAAATTTTTCATTTTATTAAAAAAAAAAAAAATTGACAATTCACATTATTATTATATAACGTAAAACATTCATGCAGTCTTAAAAATATTATTATTTTATTTTCCAAAAATACACAATTATTTAATTATTGTTTTTATAAACATTATAGTAAGATTTATTATAATATTCTATAATATATATATATAGGTTTAAACTTAAAATATCACAAGTATTATTGAAATAATTAATTAAAAATAAGAAATAATTTGAAAATATAAAATGTATTTTAAGCAAAACAAATTAATAAACTTAGTTGTTTGTTGCATATAAATAATAATATACAATTATATAACAATTATTATAGTTGATTAACAAAATCCAAATTTGGTTTTTCATTAAAATTACATAATAATAAATATAAAAAATTTGTTATAAAAAAATAAAATTTATTTTTATATTATACATAATTCAATTAAAATGAAAGTGTTTAAATTACACGATTTAAGTTATTTTTATATATTTTATTCGATCTTAAATATAATACGAATTAAAATATTCAGAATAATTCTTATTTACAATAATTTCAAATTTACATGTATGATTGTTTTATGTTCGTCGATGAAAATTATAATTTAATATTTATTTTTAATCGTCTAGACGCATATTTCGATATTAATTAGTTTTGAACACTAGTTAATGTAAAACGTTATAAGATTATAATCGCAATAATAATATTCATGTTCAGTCCATAATGCAATCTATAATGTTACGTAAGATTGAACTTTTAAAATTATTATTGTTTAACAAGAAAATGTTAATCATTTAACGTATTTTTAATAATTGTTATTCTATACATAAAAAAAAATATTCTACTTTATTTTAGATTCTGAGCGAAGCGAAGAATGTATTGGTTTTACAATGATGTGTGATTTTTTTTTGTTTTTTTTTTTTTTTTTTTTTTTTTTTTT
>JAIUCT010000021.1:3003816-3022055 GCA_021307375.1 Tetraneura akinire | reverse complement strand
AATAATAATAATAATAATAATAATAATAATAATAATAATAATAATAATTTAAAACATAGGTAACTCTTTAGAAAGTAACTATATATTATTAAAATTTTAAATGATATAATAAAGTTATTGAGAAGCTAAAAATGGTTAAATATTGAAAAAGTTTATTATTATACTCGTATGTCTGAGTTACTATTTTATAATAATTTCAATTAATGTTTAAAATATGTAATACATCACTAATATTTTTAGTTATTATGGAATGAATTGGAATCTAGGTAGAATAATAATAACACAGTCCTACTCCATAATGTTTATGATTTATGAATGGGTAACAATAACAAATAGAACTTTTTCTTTATTATAAAATTTATTGATTTTAAAATACATACAATATGATTTATTAATTCGTATTTAATAATAAATCTTATTTTATAAATTTTTGTATACATATAATAAATTACGTATAAGTATTGTGTTATATAAATATAATATATTTCAAATAATGTATATTTATCTTTCTTTATTTTATATTTATAATATATAATATAAATATCGTAAATTTTTCTTAAAAAAAAAAAATGTTTTTTTAATTATTATTTTAATCAACTATTTTATGCCTTATATTCTATTTAAATATTATTTTTTAAGACATAAAATATTGTATATTGTGTTTATTTTCAATTTAGATAAAATTTCGAAATTTTAATTTGTTTTTATCTAAACAAAAATGCTCGTTATTCTTTTTAATATTAAGTAAAATATTACAACTTCAATGTTAATTCATTATTTAATATTCTTCTTCTTAGGATAAATTAATGGAGAAAACTTGCTTTTTGTAAATTGCGTTTAATAATTTCAAGTATTTCTATCCACATATTTAACGAAAAGTACTTAATTTCTTCCAATAAGTACGTAAATACCTACACACTTACACAGAATATTACCTATTTAAATATATATAATGCACGTAGCACGTTGCTCGTTCCGTATACACATTGGTATATCTTCTAACTTTCCCACGCCGGAGCACATTTTGATTTAAATTAAATTTTAAACATTTTAGAACTGTTATTCCTTTATGTTTATGCCCTGTACTATGCCATACTGGATCAATGTGCCCTAAGATATTTCGATCATAAAACGATATTATATTTTCCCTCTAAATCTTTTATAATTACGCTTAATTAATATGATCAATTGTAAAATTACAATAATATACCTACAAATTTTCATCTGAATTTACCTAATTATAAAATATACAAGTATATAAATAAACTTTTCGTATCGTTCGATTTTATAATACATAATATATTGTTAATTTGTTATTAAATATTAATATACAGCTACTATTGTAATATCCGAAAAATTCCCAACGGATAACTTTTGTATAATATGAACTTTTTAGACCAGACACGTGTAAAAAAAGTATACGGTATAAGTAAATTAATATTGAAATGAAGCCGTTATTTTTTATGGTATCCACTGTTGTTATACGAGTAAATACGATGGAAAACGAGTTTAATCGTACGTTAAATAGTAATATTATAATTATTATTACAAGCAGTCGTCAATTTCCCGCGTGTCTATATGTAAATCATATTTTAATATTATTAAAACTGGCGTCGTCTTAAAATCGTTTTTATTATTATTATTATTATTATTATTATTATTATTATTATTATTATTATGAAACATCGGTTAAACGTTCACACAAACGCGCGTTATACGAGCTAAAATTTGTACGAGATTTATATTCGTTGGAAACGATAATGACGACGAGGACGACAGCAGTTGGGAGCTTTTAATGATAACGGACAGGGATTGGTTTAATGATTTAAAGGCGATCATTTAGGATGGGGAATGAAGAGACCAAAAAGAGTGTACACGGTGTATGTATAGGTATGGATTTTATATACATATGTGACACACGGCGTGTTTCGCGTGTAATGCAATATTAACGACGCCTGAGGGTAATTCGACCGCCGCCGCCGCTATCACCACCGCCTACTATCAAGCTCGGCACGCCCGCCAACGTTGAACCTGATACCCCCTCGTAGAGCTTTAAGTGTAAACTTATATATATTATCAAATTTATATTTTATTCATCGTTTGGCGAGAAATATTACAAAAATTAAATAACGTTACGTCCCCGGATTTTGATTCCAGGGATTTATACATTTAATTTTTTCCGTCATCCGAGATACGCGCGTATTATTATTACGTATATTATAATTTTATAACGCAATAATATCGTTTATACCACCTACCCATTATATTATGCATGATATACAACTTATGAATATTGTGTTACAAAATAAATATCAGTTTTATGTTACTATTTGTTCGAATTAAAATTAATAATATATTATTATTATTATTATTATTATTGCTGGCGGACTAGTTTGTTATTGTTATTTATATACATTATAACGTGTAAAATAATTCCAAATTGGCTTTGTTTCGAATACCTATAAACGCAGTACTTTTATAAGAAAATATTATACATCGTAATATTATTATATTAGAAAATCGCAGATTAAAACTCACTGTGAAATCTTTATTATTATATGAATTTTTAAATCATTTCATTTTTCTATACTGTAAGATATCATAATAATATTTACTCGTATCATTTTCAGTCTAAAATCACAGAACTTTTTGTTCCTTTTTTTTTTTTTTTTTGTTCCAGATAGAGCGCAAGTAAAATCATTCCATATATTTGTGTAATTATCTTCTTTATATCTACGTCATCTCATAACTCATAATATATTATTATAATAATTGATTGTTATTTTACGAGTGTCTCGTTTTTCTTTTATGTATGCATGAAACTTATACTTCTGTAATTTGTAAAGTTCGTGTTTATTATTTAATATTATAATATTCTTACGCAATATAATAAGGAATAATACTTTGATTTATTCATAGACCGACTGAAAGGAAGTCAAATTATTATTACCACCATGTAATTGGTCCATTTAAGCACTGTTCTTCCTGAAAATATGAGTTAATTGAGTCATAAATTATACACGTTATACCTATAAGTTATGTTTCAAAATTAAAACGATAAAATAAATGCGATAATATAAAAATATAAGCACTTAATTATTAGCTTAAAAGCTACACATTTATTTTTAAATACAAAATACCCCACGATAAGTGTCTTAACAAAAATGGACTCCATAATTTATTTTTTCGCGTTATTATTTAAGTCATAACTCATATGTATGAAGAATATTAATTTCTTTGAAAAATAACATTAATTATATGAAAATATAAATTTTTATAAATTATTTAAAATATGTAGTAATAATAATTATTTGTAGGAGTACTTATTTTTAAAATTATAAAACTAAAAACATAAATAACAATCATTTTGTTATTTCAACACTACATATTTTATATTAGATAAACAGAATAAATTTCTGTATGAATAATAATAATAGTGTTTTAACTACCAATAGTTGTTTATAATGCACATTAAAATTAATGAAGAAATTAAAATTTTTTGATTTTATTCCATTGATAATAGATAATATAAAAAGTAGATAATTATTTTTTTAATTCACTAGGTAATGAAGTAACCTACCCACTGTTTGATAATGTTTTAATTGTATTGAAAAGTACTAGTAAAACTAATGTACTTTTACCTACTTTATATTAAATAATTCAACTACATGTTTTTCTGAAGATTGAAATTTATAAGATAAATATAACCGTTTCAAAATTTAAAAATATTACTTTAAAGTTTTTTATTTTTACTCACTTATTATAAATTTTAATAAAAAAATATTGGATTCAGAGTGGAGCGAAGAATGTATTGGTTTTACAATGATGTGCGTCTTTTTTTTTTTTCTTTTTTCTTTTTTTTGTGTCTGAAGACACTTTTACTACCCTAAATAATGCTCCGTTTATCACGAAGAGCATATATTTTCGGTTGGAAAGTAGATGTTGTTGGTACTTTAATTAGGTCATTTTTCGAATTTCTCAAAATTGACCCTATGTGTTAGAAAAAATGACGAAAAACGGCAATATATTAATCAATACCTACATTATCTGACTGAACTTCGTTCGAAATCGTTTTTTCGAATGCAATGGTTTATCATTGTATTCAAATTCTAATTAAAATTAAACGCTATGATTTTCACACTTATATCCCTGTGGCAGGAGTATCTCTTACCTTGCTTTTTTTTAAATTTTTTAAATTTAGCAATTATTTTAGTACATAATCTCTACTAAAATAAATTGCATTTTAATAAACATATAATCCATATTATATTATAATGTATTAAAATAAAACAATATTTATACATTTATTTATAACGAGAGGAATTTAATTTGTCAATATCGTTGATCTATGATGATTTAACAATTTTAAATATAATATTATAATATGTATTACAAAATTATCACAAATAATAAAAAAAGTCGTATTTTCTGTCGATATATCCGCGGTAATAAATTTCGGTAGAGAAAACGTTCGAAAATAGATTAATCTTATATAAGAGGGGTCTGGTTTAAAATATGTTTTATATTTCGTTATATTTGTACGACCATAATATTGTTTTTCGAGAAATTTTAGTTTTAATAAAATAAATCTCCAACGACGTTATTGGATAAATACAAGAATGTTATATTATAAGCTTTATTACATGTTTTAAACATTGTGTTTTTGCGGGTTTTTTCCCCAAGTCCGTTTCATATTGTACTGGCATAGTAACTATAATATAGAGAATAATGTAACAATAATAATAATAATAATAATAATAATAATAATAATAATAATAATAATAATAATAATAATAATAATAATAATAAAAAAATGTCATTGTGTCAAGTGGTTTTTGAGAACACAATATAATGACTTGAACTAAACGTGAACATGAACACTATATGAAACGGTCGGTGAACAAAAAAAAAAAAAAAAAAAAAAAAATTAAACCTTATCCCGTCGGTTTTTCTTTTTTTTTTTTACCTGACTCAGTATTTAATTAAAATCCTATTTCTGTTCATAATTTTTCGTTGACATTAATTGTTCAATACGCATAAAATATCTCGAGCATAAACATGAATAGGTAAGAAAATGCTAGTTTCATTCTACAAATTTCGAACATTTTTCCTGGACATATTTATTTATTTTTTTTTTTTTTAAACGGTGATGGGAAAGGAGAAAATAATGGGAAACATTATAAAACAAAAACTGTTAGGATATGCGTATGGAAAAACCAGTGACTTCATTTTTATGCGGTCATAAAATGAAACAAAGATGGCAACGTTTTTTTTAACGGTTGTCTACTTCACATAATATGTTCAATATAACATTTAAGTGTTTTCGTAAATTACATTTATGCCCACGTTATCCTTTATTTTATTGTGAAATTGAAATAAACTTTATACGGTATATTTTCCTAAATGCGTGTACTGCAATATTTTAAATATTAAAATTGCACTGTTCCGTAAGAAAAAAACACGATAACGTTTTATTTATAATAACCTAAGCAAAAATATACATAAAAAAAAAAAAAAATGGTTTTGTAATAATTGTATAATTGTTACAAATGCGATTGTCGGATAGAATAATATAGGAAAATCAATTGAAGAGAGTTAAGTAATAAATTTATTAATTAATATAATAATATAGTAAATGCTAATCTCCATAGTAATTTAAATCATTCTAAAATAGAAAAATTGATTATTAAATAAAATAAAATTCAATTAAGTTGCATTTATAAAGTTAATATAAGATTTGTATGATTTTTTAAAGAAAAACATAATTTTGTTAATTAACAGTTTAGAATTTCAATAAAATTATGTTGATTGCACTTGTATTTTAGAATATGCCTTATAAAACTATAGTTTTACTGTAATAATATAAATATATATTTTTTTAACTATTTTAAAATTTGATCGCATATTATATAATACAATATTTATTTAAATTTTTTTTTCATTGCAAACATTTCAAATAATTCAATTAATTCAAAATAAATTCATTTTAATTTAAATTTAAATCATTCATATAATAAATAATATCATCAAATGACGAATATGTGTAATGTAAAATTTTTATATTATTAATAATTATTACGAAAAAGAATAATTAATTTTATTAAAAAAGCTTGCATGATATAATTTAGATTTAGACTTTTTTAATTTGTTTCAACCAATAAATATAGTAAAAGTGCAAAATATATTTTAATATATAATAAAACACATATTGTATATATTTAAATCAGCATTTTTAAACATAGAAATATTGCAGAACAAATTTACACAAATCAATCTTATTCCTATTTTGTAATATTAATGCATTGAGATATTCAATATTATAACATTTGAATATATAAATATATTAACAGCTTATATTAAATGCAATAAGTATCATCTATGTTATTATTATTTATTATTATTATTATGTTAATAATTATTTATTTATTTATACGCTTACTTAAATATTTAATATTATTTTTAATCCATTTTTAACGTATACAATATGACCAATCGTATTATATTTTATGTCAATGAAATTTTAAATAATAAAATTTCTATTGTAAGTTTTAACTTTGTTCACATGTCTATAAGTGTTTCTTGAGTTATATGCATTTATAAAAACGTTTTTATTCCTTTCAAATTGTTTGTGACAAGTATAAATGAATTTTTATATTTTTCGAATAGTGCCAATTAAAATGTTATAGAACTAAAGATCTCTTAACCCGTTTGAACTTAAACTATATCAAAGCAAAAAATGAAAATATAATAGTTATTCATCGTATAATAGTTAGATATTTTTTCAGTATAAATAATATCGTACATTTTATGAAATAATCACCGAATTGATATAATGAAATGAATTTAATATAATTAATTGTTAATATAATTCGTAAAAGTGCAATCCTGTTTAATTAAGTATAATATAATATATATAATGCAAATCTCATAATCTTATATTCTTATATATAATATATATGTACTATAAAATAATAATATTTTATTAGAAGTCATTATGACTCATGATAATATACTCGTATTTACTGTGAAGGTAAACGAAAAAAGAAAAGCTAATACTGCTGTGAAAGGTGTACATGTCTATATATATTATATGTGTGTGTGTTATACAATAATTAATGTTCATAAATATATAAATCATAATATTATAATTTGAAAATACATTAAAAATATAATAACTTTGATCCATTATTTTAATAAAATAAAGTGGTTGATATATTATTAGGTATCTATTATAGTTGAATTGCTAACTGCAGAAACGGGACAAATCCACTTTTCCTAATTTTTCAGGAATGATCAAAAACCAAATATGGAAATGTTCCCTTTCTATAGTAAACAAGAATTTCCAAACAGTATATTTATTGTTTTTATAATCGGATTTGACTCCTATCTGTAGTAAACGATGTATTTACGCGTGCTTAATGAAAAATGATAATAAAATCAAAATTGATAAAAATGGACTTGTCCCCTTTCTGCAGTTAGCGATTCAGTTAATATAAATGTAAAATTAATATAAATAACCATATTAAAAGATTTGTGTACTAACATAATATATTTTTACAATGGAACAATAGAGTTTAATTAAATATTTTATAATTATTTATAATTTATTAATTATATAATATATAAAATTGTTAAATATATAATTATATTTATTTATAAACGAATTATTAAGATGAAATATGATTTCCGATTGAAATGAATAATGTTATTATAATTCAAAATTAAAAAAAAATTTAATATGAATAAATCTATGATAAACTAATTTAATGAAAAAAAAAAAAAAAAAAATGAATTTACAAAATTAACTTGTCTCGTCTGGGAAATACTGTTATTGAGAGAAATGATGGTGTGCACAACAAGGTAATTGGATTTACTGCGTATAGCCAGCTTATTGTTTCTATTTCGTCGAAGACTACCCTTCGGCAGATAGACTGCTGTGGGGTGACAATAAAATTTAATGAGCTAGACTACAGATAATAAAAAAATCGAAAGAAAAAGGGAAAATGTGTGTGTTTCAAATGCTATAAAATCGACACTAGCAAATTCAGATTAACGGAACGTGAAAGATATTGACATTAAAATAAAAAAACATGCACGATAAAGTCCATGGAACAAAGAGTTTCAGCGAAATGTACTAAACAAAACGAAACTAAGAAGAGAGAAATAAATTCGATTTAATAGTTTTGAAAATAACTCCGTCTCGGGGACATTCATACATACCCGTCGTAGAGTATTACTTTTATTGTATTTTCTATTATGCAATACATATTATATAGTTGAATATCGATAACGGAACGTATTAATATTATGCAGTGTCTCTGCTATTTGTAATATAATTTAACATTATACCTAGAAATTATTATTTATTTATTTCAATTATTATTGAATTATTAAATACTTATGAGATAATATTACAATTATTATTTTCACCTACTTTATAATAGTTTATGATACGTATTATGTGTCTAATTTTAAATTGGTTTTCTTAAACAACATCCAAATAATCTTACAAGAAATATAACGATCAATAAAAAGTCTAATACTGTTATGGAAGGGATACACGTGTAAAGAGGATAGTGTTGAACTTTGATTAAAATTTGAATGCAATGATAAATTATAACACTCGAATTTCAGGCGAACTTCAGTCAGATAATATTATAATGTATTGATTAAAATTTCTACATTAAAATTATTAATATAAAACGCATAGATATTAGATACTCATTTAACATTTAAATTTCAACGTAAGAGTTATATACATTTTATAACATATAAGAACACACAATACAAATTTCAAGTCTCTAAGATCAATAAAAATACCTAAAAAACCCCCAAATGAGTCATCTATATATCCATATTTGACAGTACTTCGCCAAGAATTGTTTTTCAAATGTAATGATTTATAATTGCATTCAAATTTTAATCAAAATTAAACTCTATCATTTTAGATTCTCAAAATAATGCACATCATTGTAAAACCAAAACATTTTTGTTTCGCTAAGATCTAAAATGTTTTAAATACTAAATTTCAATTATTTATATATTTAGATTTTAATATAATATTTTATTATTTTTATAAATTAATAAATAAAAAATAATAAGAAAACATTTGATAATTTAAAATACAAATTTTTATGGTATATGAATATAAAAAATAAAATTGTGAAACAATATAATATTGTCAATATAAATTACCTATAGGATTTAAAAAGATTGTTATCCTTTAAAAGTACTCTGTTATTTACATCTATATAATTATATTAATATCATTAGCATGAAGATGAATGATAATAATAATATAAATTAACTAAAATTAAAAATTGTAAGTTAAAACTATAATTAAACGAAAAATATATTATTAAAATTTTGGAAAATGGGATTTATAGCTTTATAAGTAGTTAAAATAATCAACGATGGAAATTACCAATAAAATATTATAATAATAATAAATTATTATCAATATAATATAGATATTATTATTTTATATTTTAAAATATTAATTTCCTATCTCATTGTTAGATATATACTTTTTTAATTATTAACAATATATATTTGTAACTGCTACTTGTAACTCTTTTCCTCGTTTATTTTCACAGAGAATCATTTTTTATAAAATTTAAACGGATGAAATTTTTTTTTATTTTGGTTACGTTTTATTTTTAATAAATGATTAAATTATATATTTATAGTTAAGATTTAATTTTTAAGTATACATTATAATATATTATAATTAAAATATTAATTATATATGAGTTTGTTTTCCGAAGATATTTTAATAAATTTTATATGAACGTTTAATTATAATTATTATTTTCTGATAGGTATTCAGAATTTATATTACTACCTATATTAATTATACGCGAAAATATACGCTATTAATTAGACGTATATGTAAAATTTTTTAAATGTTACTAGCATTTTACTAAAAATGGCTTAAAATATTACCTTAATGTTAGTCATGTAACGCGAGAGCAACTGAAAATCATAAACCACTCATGATTAAAAAAAAAGCTTTTGAATATTCTAAACTTTAATTAAACTAGGTTTATACAAATGAAATCAAGTACATTCCTACGATAAATTAAATTTAAAAATAAAAAATGGATTATATTATTATCAAACACATGTTGCGTCACGTATCGGACACGTGTTGCATGAAAGTTTTTGTTTTTAAAAATTTCTACAAAAATGTATAGTGTATGCAGGTATAAGTTAAATGGTGTATTTTTTTATTTATACTTTAGGTTTTGTCTTTTGTCTTTTTTTTTTGAGAAGAGAAAAGTTTATTCGTACTTTCAATAATTTGTAAAAATATAAAATATTTTAGTCCCCAAATTATTATTATTATTATCAAAGTCTTAGTAATTTAGATTATCAAAATTATATCAAATTCAATTAAAATGAACTTTATATTGCGAGTATGTTTTATGGTCAGTTTTCCAATTATATTAATTCTTAATTGGAATGTACCTAATAATATAATATTTACTATTTTAGTCGAAATTTAATTATTACGAGGGTAAAATTAAAATAGTGAGATACTTATTCACTTAAATAACATAATACGAATTAAATATATTATTATACTGCCACTCATCATCGATTAGTATCGAATAGATGAAAATCTAATTATAACATATATTTTTTTTAAAATATTAGCACAATATTATTATAGATGGATTACGTCCTTTACTCCTATATATATATATATATATATATATACATAATAGTAATTATAATCTTCAGCGGAACTCATAATTGTCTCAGAATAATCTCAGACTAATTTCGTTTTAAGCTCTCCTTGTTCCCTTCCTACAGCGACCATCGGGGCCTAGTAAAGCTGCACAGCCGCAAAATAATATAATATTCGCCCGACGGATCTGTGAACGGTAATTAAGGCTTCCAGAGAGTTAATCGCGTAACGTTCTCGCGCGGTTGCCCGCCCTGTAAATGTACAATTAATCGGGCCCGTGAGTTACGCTCCTAATAATATTTAATAACGATAATATATTGTCTACTTGAGACGAGAGATAACTTATTGGACAATAATCTGACGAATAAATCATCATGTAAGTTATATTATTATATGGTACATTTGTGATAATATATGAGCTACTTAATTACATACATTTAAAATTTAAAATAAAGAGTAAATAATGCTGTGAAAGGGATACAGGTCTAAAGACGATAGTGTTAAATATTGATTTAAATTTGAATGCAATGATAATACATTACATTCGAAAAACGATTTTGAGCGCGAAGTTCATCAGATAATAATATAGGTATTATATTGTATTGATTAAAATTTTTACATTCATACAGTCTCTACATTCAATATAAATACCTAACCTGTATGCCACCACGGTTGTATTATCTCTTCATTTTATCCTTAAAAATATTGAAAAATAATACGAAAATATTAAAAAAAAAATATTAACTTTAAATATCTATAAAAAAAAGAAATTGAGACTTGGAATTTTTCTAATTTTAAGGTAATATGTTAAGTAATATATGAATATATTACAGTAAAATTTTTAGACTATAAATCTAAAAATTTTAAATTTTATCAAACATTATTATGAAGATAAAAATGAGGATTTTTTTAAATTCTGATATATTAAGTAATATTATGTAAGTATACTTCAGAAAAATTTTCAAACCTTAAAACACTATACTGCCACTTTTATCAAACATTTTATACATAAAAACGAGAATTTTACGAAATATTTAAATTCTCATATTTTGTAGAAAAACTAACATAACGGTTCCAAATTTTACCACATATATAATATATAAAACCTATATAAACATCACAAAAAATTTTCAAGTCTCTAACTTCAAAATTGCCTGATTTATTGTAAAATATTGAAATTGATTTCGTCAAAATTTCAGTTTTTCTGTATTTTTATCATTTTTTGGTAGTTTTCTTACCCCATAATCCCAAATTAGAGAAATTTGAAAAATAACCCAAATAAACTATAAAGTACTTAATATATCCACTTTTCAACCGGAAACATACGATATTCGTAAAAATCGTAGCATTATTTCTGGCCAAGTGTCTGCATACATTCATAAAAAAAAGTCACATCTTTGTTAAACCAATAAATTGTTTGCTTCGCTCAAAATCTAATATATCCGTTTTTCTATTGTATAGATTTGAAATTTAACATTTTGAATGAAATTAAAATTAAATTATTAATTAAATCTATTATTAATATTTAAATGACAACTATTTTTTGGTATTATACATACTAAGAATTTTTTTTTTTACATTTGGTGTTTACCTAATCTTCTATATTATTAGTAATAATATTTTTTTTATTTTAACATTTATGTTCTATTATTATTATATAAGAAACTGAATAAAAATAAAATTAAAAGAAAAATTATTTTTTACATTAGATACTAACAATTTCTCCAATTTTATACAATTATAAACAAAATGGCACACTTATTTACTTATTTAATTTTATTAAATGCATAATACAATAATTTATAACATACTTTTAAAATATTTTATTTGTTTTTATTTTCCATATGCATGGAGAAAAAAATGATTTATTATAATATTAGATATATGATAATTTAAGTTTGAACATTTGGTTTCTAAAATACGTGGTAAAAATTCAGTTTATTTAAAGTACAAAAACAATGTATCTACTCTATCTTTATTCTTTGAAATGACGAATGGATTAATAAAAGCCATTTACGTGACTATAATATTCTTATAATATTCCTTATTTATCCGAACGTCTGGCACATTTTTTTTTTTTTTTTTTGTCCCCAAACACTTTGTCAACATTAAAGTTATGCAACAGACGTCAACAATGCTACTTTATTAGCAGTGTTTATCATTCGGGATGTGCTTTAAATCTTCGTTAATGTCTAGGCGAAATAATACAACGTTAACAATATTTTATTCTATATTCTTATGTCGGATTTATGGTTCTAGAAGAAAAATTAAAATTAAGTACAAGGAGATTTTCAAAACTAAAATTACACTTTTATAACACATTCCCAAAGAATGTTCACATGTTAAATATATTATTGACTAACGTATAAGATAATAATATTATAAGATTTATAAGATATAAATAAGATATGATGTATAATGATTAATATCATAAGAATCGCGGTTATTGTATAATAATTTCATAGGATTAAATTACTTAATTTTTTCTAAAAGTTTTAGACACATAATATAATTTTTTCAAAAATTAAAATTAAAATATTCAATATATTCGAATAACGAAGGTAATATAGGGTAATATAATAAGGTAATATAATAATGTATAATAATATGTGCCATTATTATATAATAATAAACACCTTCAAAATTGTTAATATAATTAACCAAAAAGTTTTCGACATAATGTGAATTAGGTAATCATATTTATTTGTGTACAAAATATCCATATTTATGAAAAGAAACAAAGTACAAATCAAAATAGTAATTTTCCTAAAGATCATAATATTATCAATATTTGTTTATGATAATATTAGGTAAATTAAATAAACATTCTAAATGAACTAGTTAAATTTTAATATTTTTGATATGAAACTAAAAATAAAATTTTTAATTTTTTGCAATATTGGATAGGTGTGATTGTTCTGACTGAGTAAATCAATTGTTATTCACAATTAAAAACTTTATTCATTCATTAAAAAAAAAAATCTTGTTGTATTTAATGAATAAAACTAATCAACTAAAAAAATAGTAAAAGTAATATGCTCTAAAAAAAAAAATATTTTTCTTTTAAATGTTGAATCTTTTTTTTAAAAAAAATAATTTATTGCATCTTAATTAGCTTTATAATATTTATTGTATTTTATTTATTTATAATTTATACATGGTAATCATTGAAAATAAAAATATATTCGTTAAAATTCATATCAAATTAGGAGAATAGATAAATTATTTTTCAAATTATGTGTAAATAGTTTACATACTATTACATATACGAGTACGTAATTTGCAAATACACAAATTTCCTCATTGGAAATTTCATTGTTAAAAAACTAAGTATAAATACTCGTATAATAAATGAAATAAATACAATATAATATTATTATGATAATGGAGATAGAAAGAATAATAATATGATATAATATTTTGTCTACAACAAAATAATAATTATAAATTAAAAATTCATAGATAAAAAATGTAAATTAAAAAAATTTCAAAATGTAATCATTTTTATATAGTTATATTTGTATTTGTATTTGTCTAATATTACTTTTATAGAAATATATTATTCTATTTAAAATTGTATTTTTCTAAACACAATTTTGAAAAATAAATAAATGAAATTTTCGATGTGTTCGAGGCGTCTCGTATCATTAGCAGGAAACTTATAAGAAATTCGTTGTTTAATAATTTATTTCCAAAACATCAAAATAAAAAAACATAGAGCTTAAAAGAAAACTTAGCGATTCTGATAAAAAAGAAATAATACATAATATGTTATTCAAATATTATTTTAAAATTATAATTCGTATTTTATATTTATATAAATATTTGAATACATAATGCATACAGCGAGTTGCCAGTTGTTACCTATATTATATTATCTTAGATAACGAATTCAATGAAAGTCCGTAGTTTCTTTAAAATAAATTATGTATGCAAATATATTATAAAATATTTTTAAACTTTTTACGATGCCCTGTATGTAACAATTACGTGTAGTATAATGCTCGTACAAAAATATACCACTGATCGTCACTTCTGTTATGTATTATTAATGAAAATGTAATAAACATTTTAAAATTATTTATTTATTAACCAAAGTACGAGTATATTTTTGTCTTTCATTTAGTCATAAACTCATAAGTTATTATTTTACAATCTGCAAGTTATTCTATTTTCATTTGATTAATAATATTCAAATTAGACAATTTTATATAGAAATATGATTAATTTTATTTACCGATTAAAAATTAAAGTACAATAATTCTTATTTTATTATAATAAATACTGGATGAGACGTTCAGGTTTTCGTATCGTGAAAGAACAAAATCACTTTTGCAGAATCACGTTTATCTTTATCGAACAATGAATAATTTATTACAAGTGATTAACGTATAAGCACCGGTTGAAAATGCTAAAATTAGCGGTCATGCCGGACTGCACATAAACCAGATTTCGGAGGGCTAAATAAGTATCGCATTACAATGTTTACAATTATCAGATTTTAGGAAGTTTTACAGATTTTGCTGATTTAATTAAGTAGCGTAGTCTCCTTGAAACTCCTGGTGGCTGGTGCAGTGGTCCTAAATATGTCGTTGTGTTTAGAAGTCTTAAAAAGGGGTTTGGTATGGTTCATCGACCTGGGAGGAAATTCGGTTGTGCCAGTAGTGTTATTCGTTGTTTGTATCAGTGTGCCTGGGTTCCGTGTCATTACTTCTGCTAGTTGTCACAGTGGTTACTTGCCTCTACGGGTGGGTTCGCAGTGTAAGGATTCAATTATAGGAGGTTGGATTTTCCGGATACGGTATGGTATTCGTCTCAGGAAATAAAGTTCTGAAAATAACTGTTTTAGCTTTGCCGGAATGTTGCGTCGTCCAGTTGAAAAAGTTTACAGGAATCAATTTCTTCGTTCGTTCGACTACTGTTATTGCGCTGGCTCCTTTACACT
This sequence comes from Tetraneura akinire, assembly GCA_021307375.1. NCBI lineage: Eukaryota > Metazoa > Arthropoda > Insecta > Hemiptera > Aphididae > Tetraneura > Tetraneura akinire. The sequence goes on along the minus strand of JAIUCT010000021.1, from coordinate 3,006,417 downwards.
CTCCGTCGATTATTTTGCTGATTTCGACGGTCGATGTCTTGCGGATCGTTAATAATTTATCAGTGTTAGGATGGAAAATAATTCCAGAGTAGTTTTGAGGTTTGAGGTATATTCTACTGCTATTACTGCATATGGAATGATATTATGTTTCTGATATATTTACTATTATTTTATACATTATTTGGATGTTACGAGATGATGTTCTGATTGGTCGGCTAATCATAGCTAGTTATTTCCTGTAGGTCGCTTGTCTATTGACAAAATTTACGAACTATTATTTTAATATTTAAATGAAAATATAATATAATTTTATTTTATTACATATAACAACTTTAATCACTATAATTTATTATCTGATCAAATTTTGTTTCAAATCTTTTTTTTTTAAGTCGATTATTTATCATTACATTCAAATCTTGATAATCGTTATACAACACTATCTCAATACAAATATTACTTTTTCTACGACTTTTCTATAAGTACTCAGTGTTTTTTTTTTTTTTATATATACAGGATTTTCAGCTGGTAACGTCATAAAATACATTTTTATCAGTAAATTATAACAGAATTATATAATTCTATTTACAATTCTATTTCATTCAATTATATAATTTTCTTTAATTTTTATAAAATTGGTTTTTTAAATTTTCATTTGTTTTTAGCTAAAAAATTGTATCTTACGCATATATTATATCTTATGTAAAATATATGTAAAGGAAAATACATTAAGGATTACATTAAGGTTAGGTTAGGTTAGTAGGCATTTAGTAAATTAATATAACTTAAAAAAAAGATAAAATATTATAGTGTTTTATGTAAAGTATCTAAAAGAAAAAAATATTTTAATTCCAATGCGTAATTATAAATTTAAATAATAACCTCGTTGGTTAGTTTGATTTGATGGTAATTTGTTTCCTTTATATTTGAAGTTGCAAACTTTACAAAGATTCAAGTGATAAATTATGTGGAAACAAGATACCGGCGGTACAGTATAGTTAGGGAAAATGAATCTGTAGATCGTTACCATAGAGTTGATTAAATGGCTCCTGGGGTTTATGTTAAAGAAAGAAATTCGAGAATACTAAGCTATATCTTGTTGCTTTTTAAAAAGATTTTTTTTTATCTACATAAAATATAATATAGTATAAATATAAAAAATAATGATAAATTAGAATTTGAATAATTTATCATAATCATTGAAGTTTTATAATTATTTAAATAATAATTTTAATTGATTTTCATTTTTAATCACAGCAATAAATAATATTATTGGATATATCAGTATTGTTTAAAGAATATAATTTAATTATAGGAAAAAAAAAATAAAAAAAAATGATTTTCATTAACGATAATTTATAAAAAAATAAAAAATTAATTAGTAAAAATTGTATTTTTCAGCAAATTTGGAGTACCTAAATCATAATATGATTGTATAAATATTAAATAGTAATTATAATGTTATGAATGACTATTTCATATAATAAATATCACTTTTGTTTTTTTTTTTTTTTTACAACTTAATAAATATTGTATATTTAATTAAATGCACGATTATTGCATGTTACTTTATATGAAAAATTTGTACCTATATTAATTAACAGTAGGTAGGTACTAGAAAATAACATAATATTTATATTTTATTGAAGTAAATACTTATTTTCCATCTTCGTAAATTTATATAAGTATTCGTTTTAATAATAAATTATTGATTTACATATTTCCTATCTATAATAATAATATATTAAGATGTAGTTTGAGATATCTGAATATAAATTTATTTTATTTTTAACAAAAATACTGATCATTGTTTTATGTATATATAATATTTTATAGAATTCAGGTCCTGAAATGCTAATATTTATGGTATTTGTGTAACGAATAAGTCTTCATAATATTCTTTTTGTAAATATTATTAATCAAAATTACCTACTTATTATTAAACAAATTATTTTTTATAATTTATTATTATTATACAAATTACCTACTTGTTCGATAGATAAACGTTTAAAATATAAATATTATGTTCATTTTCAGTCGACGAAATCGTTTAATTTTTCATCATACATTAAAATAATATTATTATTTGGATTATTCTATTAGTAACTATTTTACTGTTGTGTAATTATAACTATTTTTAAGAGTAATGTTACAAAAATAATTTAACTAAGTTTTGGTGTTCGATTGATTGTTATTATTTTACTTTTTATTTTTTTTGTACTTGAAATTCGTAAATTTCTTTGTATACCCACAACTCTCGTCCGCCATTATGTTTCGTCTATTTTTTCGTTAAGACATACGAGTTGTAGTCGACGAACGTACGTCATAATTTTTCTTACCTCCCGTCCACGAGTCGACTTCGATCGGCTGACGTATGTGTGTACTGAGTAATGTCCAAATTGTTTTTCGCCGTCAATCTTAATGGAAACACGATCGCCATTTCCAAACCGTTTTTGTGGACGGACGTTCGTTTGATGAAGTTTTAAGATAAACAAAATATATAAATATAATAATGTAAGTACACAATACGGCGTACACGTAATTGCACGACAAAAAATAAATAATAATAATAATAATAATAATAATAATAATAATAATAATAAT
>JAIUCT010000021.1:2935989-2978816 GCA_021307375.1 Tetraneura akinire | reverse complement strand
AATATAGAAATCGAATTCGTCGAAATTTCATTTTTCGCGAAAAATGCAGTTTTTTCGTCATTTTTTCGCTGTTTTTTCTACCGCATAGCGTCAATTTTGAGAAACTCAAAAAATGATCTAAGTAAAGTACCAAGTACGTCCACTTTTCTACCGGAAACATACCCTATTCGTGAAAATCGGAGCATTATTTCGGATAGAATTTTTGTACACAGACATAAAAAAAAAAAAAATAATCTTACATCATTGTAAAACCAATACATTCTTCGCTTCGCTCAGAATCTAAAAGGAAAAAAAGGAAAAAAATACATCCATCGTCTTAGAAATTAAATGAAACAAATTTTTGTATAAAAATTATTTTTCTATAATGATTATTAAAAGAAAAGTAATAGTTATTAATAATAAATAATATATTGTCAAATTTTCTATCATTTTTGTTTTAGTGAGTTGCACAATGTGGGAAAAAAAGGAAGTGAAAAAAGCTGATTTATCTGTTTTGGATATAAGTTCTGCTATTATTGCTAGAGTTGAAGAGATTCCTGAACAAATGGATTATTTTTACTTAGGTAAATAGTAATATGTAAAAAATTAGCGACTATTTTTTAAATTTCCATATGTTTATAATATATTATGTTAGGTGTTTTCTTGTCTGTGATAATTGCCCTTATGCCATCAGCTTATAGATTACTTAATAGCTTGACAGAGGACAAACCTTTACCAACCCTTGCTATAACTGTGAATGAACCTCCAGAATATCTGTATAAACAATACTTAGCTGCATTTTTTACCATTATTGATGCAGCTTTTGCTACTTTTGGCTGGTAAATAATAAAATGTTATAGATAAATAATAATTTATATAATTAAATTTTATAATAGTCTTATTTATTATTTATAGGGAACGATATATTGTGCTTACAACTTTAATAGAACGATTTTGTTTGTCCTTAATGTTCTTTTTCCTATTAACTGTAGCTGAGCGTACATATAAACAGAGATTTTTATACGCAAAATTTTTTTCACATCTCACATCTTTTAGAAGAGCAAGGAAATCAAAATTGCCTCATTTTAGACTAAATAAAGTACGGAATATTAAAACATGGCTTTCTATTCGCTCTTATTTAAAAGTAGGTTAAAAACATGTATATATATTTATTATAATATAGATGAAAAATAAAATGAATGTTTTTATAAAATAACTTTCTTTTTATAATTTATTACTTTTGTGTATAGAAACGTGGACCTCAAAGATCAGTAGATGTTATTGTATCTTCATCTTTCTACATATCATCATTATTTTTAGCTATTTTAAGTGTTGAGTTACTTAAGGTAAACAAAATAAAAATTCATAATTGAAATAATGATAATATGGTGAAATTTATTTTATTATAGGATACTTTTTCACTAAGTTCAGAATTTCATTTAGAGTCTTCAGCTTGGTGTATGGTATTAGGAATTTATCTTTTGCGATTTTTGACCTTGGGTACAAAAATAAATAGGAAATATAGAAATTTATCAACACTTATTACAGAACAGGTAAGTTCTAATAATTATTATATAATATTATAAGTAAAATTAATTTTTTTTTTTTATCTATATACAAATGGTTCTTTTCTTCTTTTAGATTAATTTATACTTACAAATTGAACAAAAGCCAAATAAGAAAGATGATTTGATGGTAGCAAACAGTGTATTAAAATTGGCTGCCGATTTACTAAAGGTAAATAACTTATTAATATTTCTTAATTTACAATATTAATAGCATTTTGTTCGTATCTAATTTCACCTAAATTTAGGTTAACATTTAAGTAATGTGTTTATAAGTTTTAGTACTTACAAAAGCTTGTCTTTATATATGTGAAACTGTATTACATCTAAAAATTTAGAATATATTTTAATAATATAAAATGTTATTAGTCTAAATTTAATAGATTTAATGTATTATGTGTAATACTTATTGTAGGAATTTTTGTTTATTCAAATCATTGTAGACAGGTTTTGCTAATGTTGAGGTTATGATAAGGAATTTAAATCATAAAATATTCTAATTTGAATATTACTTAAAAAATCATTTAATATTATATTTATAAATTTAAAAATAAGAAATTATCAAGAAACTCATTTATCCGAATTATCTGATGAAGTTAGAGCTTTTAAACAAAATTAATTAAACTGCTAATGTTTCATTTTAAATAAATATTTTCTAAAACATATGTTATGTTATTCTCTTAAAATATTTCGGTCTTTCATTTTAATACTTGTCATATAACCTCTAATTTTAATCAAAATATAATTTTTATTCTACATAAAGTTATTTTAACGTACCTACTACTTAGTACCTTAGATAAACAGAGACAATATATAAAATCATATAGCTACTGATATTCTAAATAACATATTCTGTATTAAATTACATTATAATTAAAAATAAACTATATTACTAATTAATACAATTAAATAAATTTTGTTAATTTTATCAATATATTGCTACAATAAACATACGAGTACATTTGTATAATATATTAATATTTAATATCAATAATATATTTATAATATACTACTAACATATTAAATATTATATTCTGTATTAAATTACTTCAAATTAAAAATAAAATATATTACTAATTGATACAATTAAAAACATTTTGTAAATATTATTAATATATGAGAAAATTGCTGATTTTCAATATTTTTGATAGTAGTTATTCCTTTAGCATTAGCTCAATTTTAAGAAATTAAAAAAAATTAATTAGATTGTCTAGACATGATTCTTAATCTACTGGAAACATATCCTATTCGTAGTAATTGGACTACTATCTCTCTAATTAGAAAAAGTATCTTCATACAAAATAAAAAAAGAAAAAAAATCATTGCACGAGTAAACCCAGTATTTTCTTCGCTCATAATCTAAAATACAAAAAATAATAGATTTAAGATAATAATAATATAAGTATTTTCAAAATTAAATTTATGGTCAATTTATATTGTTTTTATATTGTTTTACATTTATCTGGCCTATACACGATTAACATACAACTTTTTGTTTGAGAATAAAAAAAAATCCTATGTAAGTATGTAGGTACCTATTTTATTTATGGAGCTCACATATTATATTATTTAATATTCTATGTGAGATGAGACTCTCAGTAAAAAATAACGTGTATATTTATAAATTAAATTAATGTGTGGCAATAATACAATAGGAGAATTCACAAGAAGAATTACTCACTTGAAGGTTAAAATGGTTTTCATTTTTGTTATACTCTATTAGATATAATATAAGTATGTATACTTAATTAAATTATGATCCTGACGATTGTAGAGATCCCTACATTCCCACCTGCTATTTTAAACTAAGTTTATAACTACATGTTTTATAATATTCTCTTAAGTCCATAGTGCATGTTTTGGTAATTAATAAAACAAGTGTATCCTATTGAAATTTTTATTTGGTTCACATTTTTGAAGTTGGTTCTTTTGAAAAATGTAATTTTTAAGGAAGGTTATATTTTCAACAAAATATAAATTATATTTTATTATCATATAGATAAAACTCCTAAAAACATCTAGTTGAATAATTCTGTGTTTAACTTATTAAATATTGATTTAAGATAATGTTTTTTAATATTTATTTATAAAGCCATAAGTCAGGAAGGTGATATAAATATAAAACTAGAATAATTATTAAGCTGATTAAAATGTGACATTATAATTTTATGTTGATTTCTTTGTGTTTTAGGAATTGGAAAGTCCATTCAAGATTGCTGGTCTGTCTGACAACCCATACTTGTTCACTCTGATAAAAGTGGTGATCTTGTCTGCATTGTCGGGGGTGTTGTCTGAACTGCTAGGATTTAAGTTAAAGTTGCATAAGATTAAGATCAAATAAATAAAGATTATCATGCAACAATCAGAGTGTTGGGTTACTCTAAATATAATATTATTTTGAATATGGCTATCATATAATTCCACCGACAGTGCAGTATATAGTTAAGTAGGGACTTCTATTTATGCAATATTAATCGTTGATTAACGTTTGATTATACGCGACAAAAATACTATTTATATTTAATATTTATGTTATATTATGTATAATGATGAATTGCCATTGTTATTATGTAGCTAGCCATTAAATTATGTAACACATAGTGATAAAATAATAATATATAGGTACCATCTGAGACTTTTAATTTTATAAATACATAGCAATATTTTACAGAAATAATAAAACAATAAATGTCGTGTTCATAGTTGTAATGTTGTAATTGTAGATATGCTTAGTTGTAATTATTATATGTTATGATTGTAAATGTGTAATCCACCCTTATAATACATAACACATAATATAATGTGCTGTGTAAAATAATTGTTTGCTATTGGTAGACAATTTGTATACACATTATTTATTTTATTTACAATTAGTTCAAGTTTCAATTTATTTCATTATTTGTTTAACATATTATATTATATATTATCAATGATCGTTGTTATTTATAATATGTTATAATATAATTTATATGAGATTTTGAATTGACAACATCACAGGTAATATTACTCAGTAATTCCAGTACTTTGATCAAGTATAAGAATATATTAATTTTCCTAGTCTGACACTAGTTTAGGTTAGTAATAGCCATTAGATATTGGTATTAATGTGCAATTCACACGATCCATGAGTATACATGTAAATCAATTTACTATGATCGATATATTGGTACGAGTACTATTTATTTTATTTTTTCTATACCTATAAATTAACTCTGTGATTATTTTGTTTTTATTTATTGATTTAAATTTAATGTTGTTTATATTTAGTAATAAATAAATTGTCTATGGAAATATATATCTATATATATATATATATATATATAAAATATAAATTATAATATAATAAATGGATTTGTATTATTTAATATATTTGTTTTCTTATTTTAGATTCTGAAAATGAACTAAATAAAGTACCAATCTACTGAAAACTTATGCTATTCGTAAATATTGGAATATTATTTCTGTTCGAAAAAAATATGTATGTCTTCATACATAAAAATAAGAAAAATCCATACCTGTATAAATACTTTAAATATTGATTTCATTGAAATTTCAATTTTAAACACCTATAAAAAAAATTGCGCTTGTGATTTATCGAATATTTTGATATCATATTAAGTAATAAGTATGTCAGTATACTTCAGTAAAATTTTTAGACCATAAAACCCAAAACTTCCGATTTTATCAAATATTATATACATAAAAACGAGAATTTACGAAATATTCAAAATCTTATATTTTTTAGAAAAATTAACGTAACTGTTCCAAAATTTTACCACATAATATATATAATACCTATGTGAAGACCCAATCAAATTTTCAAATCTCTAACTTCAAAATTGCCTGAGTTATCGTGAAATATTGAAATTGAATTCGTCAAAATTTCAGTTTTCGTGAAAAATGCTTTTTTTCGTCATTTTTTGGTTGTTTTTTTCTACCGCTTTTGGTCAATTTTGAGAAATTCGAAAAATGACCGAAATAAAGTACCAACTACATCCACTTTCCAACCGGAAACATATGCTATTCGTGCAAATCGGAGTATTATTTTGGGTAATAAAAGTGTCTTCAAAATAAAAAAAAAAAAAGACATTGTAAAACCAATACATTCTTCGCTTCGCTCAGAATCTAAAAGTATAGCATATTTTATAAAAGTTGTAAGTTGTATCGCAGATGTGTTTTCACCGAGGTTTTCACTTTTTGTCATAAAATAATAATATTCTTTTGACTAAATAAAGTCTAAAATAACTATATATAAAATGTATATTTGATATCTTCACTAACATTATAATATTATTGTAATATGTATAAATGTATAGGCATGCGCTCGGTTGTACATTGTACGACTCTGTAACAATACGGTTTATACATAGTACATACAAATATACACGTTTTATGTATTGTTTGGCATTTTGTAATATTGTAATGCAGCAGAAACGCCTAAAGTGTATATTAAGATACTTACGATAATAATTAAATAATATAACAACAACAAAAACTGAAACAACGAGAAATGCTTTTAACTTTTTAAGTATAATATTATGTAGGTACATTATATTATTTAAAAATTATTTTTTCAGAATCTTTTATTTTATACACGGATTCCTTTTAGCGTTTATTGCCCGGACCCATTTTAATTGGTTGGTAATATCAGATTATATAATATTATTATTAAATGTATATATAATATACGACGGTCGTAAGCCGTGTTACGCAAAACTCGTATTTAAAACGCGGAAAAGAGTTTTCGTTTTAATTACATTCGTTGTATTATGTTGTTATGAAACCGTTCAAAATGAAAATCCTCCTCGATATAATAAAACGCCTGTTCGGAAAACCGTTTTTCCGAAAAACAACAATAATAGTTTGGTGCTAAATTCCATTATCATTTTTATATTATTATAATATACTACCGCAGTAAATGTAAATGCTCTCCTATTATAGTGTATAATAATAAATAATAATATTATATTATATTATATTATATTATTTTTTAACACTAAAAAATATACGTCTATTTATGTGTTATTTTATTATTTCTTATATCTAATGAAAAGTGTTAATGATAAATCATTACATTCGTGAAAACGATTTTGAGTGAAGTTCAACAGATAATATATGTATAGATTAAAATTTTACATTTATCAGTCTCTACGTTCAATATAAATAATTTATCATAAAACCCTTAAATGAGTCACCATAATATCCAAATCTGATAGTACTTCGCTATATAGTAATTATGCAAACACCCAAAAAATTTTCATTTCTTCAAAATTGCCTGAGTTATCATGAAATATTTAAATCGAATTCGTCGAAAATCAGTTTTCGAATGCCGTTTTTTGGTCGTTTTTTCTTTCGCATAGGTTCAATTTTGATAATTTAGAATAATAACTTGAATAAAGTACCAACTACATTCACTTTCCAACCGGAAACATATGCTATTCGTGAAAATCGAAGCATTATTTCGGGTAGTAAAAATGTCTAGATACATTTTAGTATTAAACAACACTTTTTAATACTTTGCCTAAAATCGGTCGGCATTATATATAGTGCCCGAATTATACATATTGCCGGTAACATATATATATATAGTACCTATTTGAAAACCCAATAAAATTTTCAAGTTTCCAACTTCAAAAATTGTCTGAGTTATCGTGAAGTCGAATTAATCGAAATTTCAGTTTTCTTGAAAAATGGCGTTTTTTCGTCATTTTTTCTGTAGCATAGAGACAATTTTATGAAATTCGAAAAATGACATAAATAATTTACCAACTACATCCACTTTCCAACCAGAAACATTTGCTCTTCGTGAAAATCGGAGGATTATTTCGGGTAGAAAATGTGTCCTCAGACATAAAAAAAAGACACACATTGTAAAATCAATACATTTTTCGCTTCGCTCATAATCTAAAATGATGATGTGTCTATGTATAGGATAAATTCATAGCCTCTAATAAAAAAAAAAAAAAACAATTTTGAACGGAGTTCATTCAGATAGATTTATATAGGTATATATATATATATATTATAGTCAGGCACGTATAAAATATACGTATATAAAAATGGGGGGTTTTAGGGGTTCAAATCCTCCGAAATTTTTTCGAAAATTATAGTGGTTAACAAACAAGTGTTAAATATTGACATATACAATAAATTTCATATATAAGTAACTTGATGTAACCTATGAAAAATTTTTTTTTGTGTATGTATTTTTTTATTTTTTTTATTATGACATATTTAATAAAATGTAAGATGTAACCTTATTTAGATCGATAAATCAAAATAAAAGTGTAAAATTGTGTCACGCATGTAAATTAATAATTATCTATATATACGAGTATTGTATTAAATAGAAATTTTAAGTCTTTACTTCGTCTTCAATATAAATAAAACAATGTATGTATAAAATTATAGAGCCATATGGGTGTATAAATTACTTGATGTAACTATTTACGAACCCTTAATTTATTTTTCTTTTTTGCTTTCGTGTATTGTGTAGGTACGTGCTTTTATGAATATAATAGTTGGCATAGTTTAAAATAATTAATAAATATAGAAACGTAAAAACTTATATTTTTTAATAATGTTCGCCTGTATTTTAAATATTTTGTAATTCGAGCTAACATTAAAATGTCGAAAGAAGAACAATGAACCCCAATCTTATGTAAACGGCCTCGGGCCTTGTAAATAATTGTAATAATAATAATAATAATAATAATAATAATAATAATAATAATAATAATAATAATAATAATAATAATAATAATAACAACAACACAGGCAGTCTCATCGTCCTCCGACAGGAAAACCGTCTTGGCTATATTATTACAATAATGATTATATTATTATCGTAATACCGAGATTAAGGTATACCATAATAATGGTAATAATAATAATTTATCCGTTTGACGGACTCGAATATAGCCGAGTAACGTTTGGGGATACGTTTCACAGATGAACCGATTATACCGGGCGCGCGCTTTAAGTAAATGTCATTATTCAAAACGCCCGCCCGCGACGGACACTCGAACGTTACGAACGCGACGACGGGAGCTGTAAGGTATAATTAATTAAGCGTCCTCATCCAGCGGGCAACGGCGTATAATCTCAATTTCGTGCTCGATGTAATATCCTGCAAGTTGTTATAAAGCGAGAGTCTTGTTCACTTATAATATTATAAGTAACTCGCAATATTATTACGAGGACGGACGATTTGTAATATAAAACGTCCCGTTTTCACACGCAGTTTTATAATAATTATTATTGAATTAAACGTTTTTCAACTGTATCCTATACCTAAAATTGTAATAAATACGTCATATTATGAAACAAACGAGCAAAAATAAAAAAAAATTACAAATTTTATATTACTTTGTATCCGCAAAAAAACACACCGAACCCGTCATCCTATGATATCATAGAACGAATTTGTTTATTGATAACGTTGAAATTTCGTACCTTTTTTTTACAAGAATAAAAATTTGATATATCAATATCACGTAGAATACTAGAATAGTTTTGTATTGAACAAAACACTATTTTATCTTAATATATAATTCAATTGCGTATTTTTCGTTTAAACGGTATTATATTTCTTCATAATCTTGTTAATTTTTAATTTCCTGTTTGAAGTAATATGGTCCTTAATGCAGAGTAGTTTAAACTAAATAATCAATAATTCATAATATCTAATATTTCATTCAATTCCAAATGAATTTTAATTTTATTTAATTAAATATAAGTAATTAATAAGTTCATAATTAATTCATCATACATAAATAATTATGTGCTTTTCCTCAGAAAATTTTTATATTACGATTTTGTCATGATGACTGTTGCGTCTTGTAATAATTGGACGAGCTCGATAATTAATGTTATCGCGACAACGGTCGTTGTTGCCTAGTGGCTTAGTACGCGTACGACCTCGAACGAGTCGTGTGTTCGTGCTCTAGTATCGAGATTTATTATAATAATATAATTATTGAATATCATAATATGTGTTAATAAAAAGATCGTTTTCAAAATATATAATCGTTTTCTATTAAGGTTTAAAAACTAATACAGTCCACAACCGAACATTTTGGTCCTGGTCGAACCGGATAATATGCATTCGTGATGCAGACCGCGCGCGAAACCTCATGGTTTATATGTCTCGAAAAGGCTCGTTAGTCGTTATAATCGTATCGTTTTATTGTTCACATTGTGCGTATAGTGAACGCGTTGGCGTAAATTATAATATATTTATTGAAATAATTTGAATATATTATTATAATAATTTATAATAATAAGTGCGTGAGTTACGTGTTTTACGTTACGTTGCGAGTGCATTGTGTATAATTATATCGCATACGGAATTTCAACGTCGTTAATGACTAGCGCGAGATTATATAGAGTGACCGGCACGTGTAGATTTCTGACGCCGCCGTACGTTATCTTCGATTATAAACGAGTGAACGCTTATCGAAATATCGAATAATTGGAATTATTGAATTTCGTCGGTTCATCGTTTTCGTTTACGACAATAATATTATTGTTCACAATAGTGAGATAGTAATTTATTATTATTATTTACGTCGATTACATATTATGATCAATAGCCATGGTTCAACGTCTTTAGCGTGGATACAACTTTAGAAGCTCAGGTCAGAATTTGTTTTAAATTTATTTTTCCTTTATTTTTTTTTATTTTTTTTGTTTGTTCTTATATTAATCCGTTCCTTTAATATAAGGCAGCTTACTCGTATTTAGCGAAATTAGTTGTATAATAATAAGTTAAATAGACGTATAAAATGTCGGAATTAAGTTCGTTGACATCGCGACGGGGATTGTTAAAGGCCCAACTTACGCGGTTCGGTAATTACGTACAGAGCGCGTTAGATGAAAAAATCGAAGTTGATGTATATCAGTTGAAATTAAGAATGCAAAAAACAAGAGAAATTTATCAAAATTTCGAAACGGTACAAACTTCAATGGAAGAAATTGCGGTGAACGACGAAACCGAGAAGTACAGAACAGATTTCGACGATTTATATTTTAAAAATATGGCAATGTGCGAACGGTTAATTGACAAAAACGTACCTGTAACTTCAGTTCCGAATAATATCGATATGATTAACAAACGAAATATTAACGATGGTACAGAACTCGATCGATATATTATGGTAAATACCGCGGCCAATAATACGCATTTCACTCCTGCATTAAAATTGGCGCCACTTGAAATACCCACATTTACTGGAGCATATTCCGAATGGATAGCTTTCCAGGATATATTTCTTGCTTTAGTCCATAAAAACTCGATGCTTACAGAAATTCAAAAATTCTTTTATTTGAGATCATCGTTGGCCGGTGACGCAAAGAAAACAATACAATGTCTAGATACAACGTCCGAAAATTACAATGTGGCGTGGGAGGCGTTAATATCGCGTTACAGCAATAAAAAACTAGCGATACAAGTTCATACAAAAAAACTATATGATTTAGAAAATATTTCGCGCGAGCAGTCCGCTAGTCTACGAAAACTGGTCGATGCTGTAAATGGTCACATAAAAGCTCTTAACGAACGAGTCGAACGAGTCGAACGAGTCGTGTGTTCGTGCTCTAGTATCGAGATTTATTATAATAATATAATTATTGAATATCATAATATGTGTTAATAAAAAGATCGTTTTCAAAATATATAATCGTTTTCTATTAAGGTTTAAAAACTAATACAGTCCACAACCGAACAATGACTAACTTATAAATTGTTGTAAATGGCAATAACTTTTTTTTATTATCGTAATGATTTCGTGAAAGCATTTGTTTTTCCCAACACACAATAATATTTATGAACAGATACATTTTTTAGCAAATTAGAGGGAGGTAATTATATAGTCCACCAAGAAAAAAAAAGATTTATAGATGTCGATAAACAAATTTATAAATTGGTTACAACTGGTAAAAAACAAAATTTTTGTTAAAACCAATTTGCAATTTTTTGCAATTAATTTGTTAAATAATGACGTTGGTCCGGTTAAAATCGGACAAAAAGGTGGGGCTACGTGTATTTAGCCCCACCAATCGTTATATTGACATTTAGGCTTTAATATAAAATTTGCAGATTCTAAAAATAAATTTGTAATTATTTGCAATTAGTTTGCAAAATATTGGAACAAGTTCGAAGTAAATTAGACGATATGGTGGGGCTAACTTCACGAACATTTTTTAAATAATGCTGAATCTGTCACGTCAAAACGTCCAGCTCCGTCCTTAACGATAATTATTTAATTCAATATTATATCAGAGGAATGACATTTAAAATTAATTAAATTTAATAAAATTATGTATTACTCAGATGGAATATTGCAACATTTTTTGTGTAAATGATATTACCGTATTAATTTAAAATATTTAAACACTAACCTATTCGATAATCTACATTCATGTATAGATAATAATATGTATTTCCATTGAACTGTTACGAATCACAATTTATTCTATTCCAATGTAATAAAAAGTGCGGCAAATGAAAAGTTTTTCTTTTTAACAGTTCGAATTTTCATATTTTTATGCGATATGCATATTAGAAACTTTTTTAATACTAATGTGTTTCGATTCAGTGGCGCAGAACACATTGTAGTTCAATACAAGTATGTTTAACCGTACCTACGCATAATAAAATGGGTAATTTCTTTATGAAACTTTTATAATATTACAGTATTATAAATTTAAAATGTATTAAAATGAATATTAAAAATTGTGTAATAGAATCGAATATTAAAATGTGAGTAATTTGAATTTGATTTAAATAAAGCTAGGAAGGGATACTCCTGCCGCAGGGATACATGTGTGCAAATCATAGTGTTTAATTTTAATTAGAATTTGATAAAACATAAAATGTTAAATTGATAAATGATAAACCATTGCAACCGAAAAAACGATTCTGAGTGAAGTTTAGTCAGATAATGTGGGTGCAGGTATATTAAAATTTTGACATTTTTATTAAATATTTAAAAAACAAAATTTCATCACAAATATATACAGGGACCATATAGTTATACATATAGTACAAAAATGAATACCCTATACAATTTTCAAGTCTCTAGTTCAATAAAAATACTCATAAAATCTTTTGTCACCTAAATGCCCCTATCATAAAAAATTTGTCAGTTTTATTTAACATTATTGTAAAATATTGAAATATAATAGGAAGAATATATATAAAAACTTTAAATATTAATTTTACAGAAATTTCAACTTTAAACACCTATAAAAAAAATTAAGTCTTGATATTTTCCTAAAATTTTGGAAATTCGTTAAGATATATGTTAGTATGCTTCAATAAAATTTTCAAAAATATTCCAATATTTTCCAAATTTTTTGTCTTTTCTATTAATTTTTATTGTAAAAGTATTGAGAAAAATTTTTCTTATTACATTTTTCTAATATTTTTATATGATGTTAGGTAATATGTTAATATACTTCAGTAAATTATTCAGACCTTAATGCCAAAAATTGCCAATTTCATCAAACATTATATACATAATTTATATTCATCATACATATGTTGTAGAGAAATTAACGTAACGGTTCCAAAATTTTACCACATATATATATATATATATGTATATATACGTATTATACGTATAGTACCTATATGAACATCCAATATAATCTTCAAGTCTCTAATTTAAAAATTTCCTGAGTTATCGTAAAATATTGAAATCGAATTCGTCAAAATTTCAGTTTTCGTGAAAAATGCCGTTTTTTCGTCGTTTTTTTTATCTCTTTTGATCAATTTTTATGGCTCAGTTATTAAATTTTCCACCTAAACCCTTATCAAAGTCTCCATTACACTGATTGAAATTAAATTGACTATAGTTTTTGTGAAAAATGAAATTTTTTCATAATATTCAGTAGGTTATTTTATCGACGTAATAGTATAGATTCTGAGCGAATCGAAGAAAGTATTTTTTAGTATTTACTCGTTTAGTATTTAACTGTTTTTACGTGCATTTAAATATTTCTTATGATTTAATGAATATTTTTTATTATTTATCACCTGTTAAATGTAATATTACTTACTAGTACTTAAATATTTGTATAAAAATTCAGTTTCAGTACTCGATTTTTAAAATACCACTTATAGAATAATAATATTACATTATCATAATAAACGTAATATATTATACCGTCATATTCCATTATACCATACTATAATAATATAAGCATTATAATATAATGCATTCAGCGATATGACGTAGAAGATACATGTCTAAACCTTTAACTACACAACGGAGGGAATATGTTTTGAATGAGTTATTGTCTTATCTGTCTGATATGAAATTCAGAAACAATATAATCATGTTATGTATTATAATAATACGATCGCGTGTTTATGAAGTTTTCTCGAATATCGTCGAGATTTTATTCTGTGCCGTCTATAATGCCCAAAAACTTGTTTGACTTATTTATGAACTCGATCAATTATTTTCAAAATTATTTTAAGATTTGTACCACGCATTTTTATACTAGTGACACTTGTGTTACTTCTCTAAAATATGACATACATCATGAATTTACATAAAATCGTAAATTATTAATTAATTTATTTTTGTTGAATATCAATAATGTTTTTTAACAGTCATATCTAAGTAAAAAGAAAATTTCTATAATTAAAAATAAATATATGTAGGTACATAAATTATTTAATAGAAATTATAAAAAAAAATCCTCTTGAAATTGTAATATTTTTTAATATTTTATATTAAATGACAATGAAATTTAATATTATATTTCATTTTTTATTCAACAGAAATGGTGTTCTACAGAAATTATTTATACTTAATTCCAGTGAGACGAAATTTATTTTTTACGTTGTTTAATTAAATATTTATAGTATTATTTACAAAATAATAAGGAATATAACAACTATGTTTTGTAAAAGTTACTATTTTCTTTAACAAAATAACACCCGAAGGGGATCAATTAAGAAAATTACTTTAATAAATCTGTTGAGTAGAATTTCGTTCCAATGTTGATATTAATAACAATTTTCATTTTTTTATGGTTATTGATTTTAGTATCGATTATGTGTCTTAGATTGAGTGATTATTAATAGAATAAAAATAATATATATATATATATATGTATTTATTATATTAAATTCTTAATCAAAATTCAACACTATCCTATATCGTTATCATAATTATCCTAAGTAATATCACATATTTTATTTTTTTTATCTTTTTCCGCGAGTACTTTTTTGATGTTAATTAAAATTTTTTTCTTCTTCTTTGTTTTTTTTTTTTTTGTTTTGTAAAATAAACTGAAATATGAGCTATTATAGTTTATTAAACGATAATATTATGATCTTTTTTTCAAATTTAACTAACTCAACTGTTTGTCTACTTCTGTTTTTTAGTCTCGTTGTATTACCCTTTTCCATAACCCCGAAATTTCCATGTCTACTTTGTAAAACTTCCTACCCGTTTGCAAAAACTGAGAACAAACTAATTATTACTGATAAGGAACATCCGGGGTCCGCAGATATTAATTAACCAACCGACAGTTCACAATTTAATTAATTTTAAAACACGAGATAACGATATATAGAAACAATGGAAGCCAAAAATGAGAAATTTTTCAAAACAGGGTTAATGGATTGTTTTGTAGTGTTATGAAAGTATCCATGCTATTAAGGTTTTCTATAATGATGTTTATCATAAAGTTACAAAAATAAATAAATATAACGATATTAAAAGTAATAGCATAAAATATAATATAGAGTAAAATTCAAACAAGTTTCATTAAAAGCTTTTTAATAAAGTACACTGTTATATCCATATTTTATCTTAAATTTTTAGCACTCTAATCATAATTAATCTTTTATTAAGTGTTTTAAACGTTATTGACGAATTTAATATTATACAAATGAGTACCACATTCGTGTAATATAGTTAACGAATAACTAATAAAGTAAGCGTCCAAAGATATCGAAAATTTTCCTGGTTTTTAAAAGAAAAAATAACAGCAAAGTGTTTATTCTAAATTGATTGTATCCAACATGGTATCTGGGGTGTGACCATTAAAATGGTCCGGCAATAATCATAAAATTACTCCGTCTACCTCGCCAACTGCCCACTTGAGGCTTAGCAAAAACAACCAATTCGTTCGAGTACACGTCGTGTTTGTTTGTGCGTTCACGTTAAATATTTATTTTTCAGTTACTATAGAACCAACAGGGTTTACACTAGTCGGCCATATAACATAGGATGGGTAATGATAAAAACTGAAGCCTCGTTTGTGTAGGTATGTGCTCGTAATCCAAAAGAAACACGGACCATAACAAAATTGATGTTTTTGAGGAGACACGAGAGAGAGAACAAGGGAAGTTTAATAAATATTCTGAACATTTCGTACCTGTACGATCACATGATAAGTATACAAAGATAATATTTTTTTTTTTTTTTTTATAGAAAATATTATACGAACACTAAAATTGTATTTAAACTTTAAATTGTTTTTTTTAAATTATCATAATTTTTGAATATTATTTTCACCTGAAGTAATTATAAAATGTATTTATAAATAAATTTATTAACATAATATTATAGAATATAGTATTTTGATAGAAATCAAAAAATAATAAATATTATATATTTATTATTCTAATATAATTTTAATCACTATTTGACATTAATATGTCTAAAAACGTAAAAATTAAAGAAATCGTAAAAAAACAACTAATTTATGTTTACATATGACTTTATAAATAAGTACTTTTAATAATTTAATAATTTAGCAATTACCAAGGAAATTTTGATACCTATATATTTTTTACGTTTAAAAGTATAATACTCGTATATTATTTTTTTATTATGTGAAATATCAATACTAAATATCGAATAAAATCAATATATTTACTTAAATTTATTCGTTTTTATTTTTTTTTTTTCATAAATTATTACTTTTGTTATAACATCCACATAAATTTAATTGATGTTCTAATTATTTTTTGTACAATATTTTAGTAATGATTAAAAAGTTAACAGCTTAAATTATTAAGTCAATCATTTAATTTAATGAATTTAAAAATGTGTTAAAAAAATCTCAATATAATAATAATTTTTATATTAATAGAATAAATACATTTAATTTTTGTAAATCACAGTTCATTAAATTTTCTTGATATAACAATAAAATTAATGACCTATTTATATAAAATTAGTTATCAGTTATGTAATATTATAATAATTATGTGGTTATATAATATTACATTTATTTAAAATAATGTTTTTCTTTATTATGTAATTTAATTTCCAACTGAACCGTGTTCATTGTTCATTTCAAACAAGACAATATCTTGGCTTTTGTGAAATATTTATTGGATTCCATCTATTGAAAATGTATTACTTGAGCTTCATATAGTTTATTCGTTTAAATATCAATCCAGAAAAGAAGGTTAACTATTGCATTTATTTTAACACATTTAATATAATGTAAAAATATATGTAAAATATTGTGTATTGTTTGGTTATAACCACAACACATTATTGTAAAAATTTAATTAACTATATTATAAATTCGTGTAAACATTATAAAAATATTATACTAATTCAACATTGGCAACTATTATTATTACAAAAGTCATTAGTATACGTTTCAAGAGAAGATATTGCGATAACAAAAAACTCGCATAAAAATCCTAAAATTAAATTATGACCTTTGTACTGGTTTATAAAAAAAAAAAATTGTACTAATTTGAATGAAATTATTATACGAGTTTTCAAAAAAATCCAACGTACACATTTATGCAAAAACGTATTAAGTACGATATTATACTTTATGTGATTGAATGTTGATGATATTAAAACACGTTATGTGTGATGTGTGGTACTTAAAATTTTTGGAAATAGTCCAATAAGTAGGTAATTTAATCGTTTATGTCTTTGACGACATTACAAAAATAATAGTTTTCTGATTTTGAGTGCTTGTTTTAGTGAGCCAAAAGCCATAAAATATATATTATGTGCTACTATCATAATATTTATTGATAACACTCTGACGAAATACGAAAATAATGTTTTTGCTATAACAATATGCTCTTTATACAAAAGTTATTATATATTAATAAATCTTAACTTTTTAATAAACATTTACACGAAAATTTTGGAAATAATTACTTTATAATGTAATACTTTATTACTATCGCCCAGATAAAGTTACTAAATTTCAAACTCTTAAAATTTTAGAATTTGAAATTATTATAATTTTATTGTAGTATAGTGGAAAATAAATTAAATAATTATAGCAATTATTGATATATTAATGTAATTTTTTTTTTTTTTTTTTTTTTTTTTTACTCTAATCCACGTCTCTTTTCCCATTCAGTAGATTTCTGGTTATAATATGAAAAATTAAATTTTACTATTAATCTTGTGACCGGACTATTTTGTTTTATTATTATTTTTGTTCATTCAAAGTGCACAACTTTCACTGTGATAATTAGCTATAATTATATCAAAAATACATTTCGATATCCGAAAACCTATAATTGGGATTTGGGAATATTCTTAGATCAATCGTCTAATAAAATGTGAATCGATTTTTCAAATACAAGTCATATCAATTTTATTCATTTCATTTATTCATTTTAATTAAATTTGGAATGTTAAATTTCAAATTTTATGTATTTAACCTCTCATAAAACTGGGGAAACAAATTCAATAATTATTTATTTGTATAATAATATTATTCAACCCAATGGATATTGCCTTATTGGTACTATTAAATGTATCAAACTAGTCATTATAATAATAATATAATAATAAAATAATAATATATATAATAAAATTATAGAAATAACATTTAACTAAAAATATAAATACCTACATATACTTTTTTTTATTTCAATGTGTTTAAAAAAATATGAAAATGTATACATTTTCAAAATACATCAAAATTAATTAATATTCCATCATTCCAATATTTCCGATTCATGTAAATTTTTCTTATTAAAAGAAGAGCTGATATTGCTGTGGAAGGGATACAGGTCTAAAGAGAATAGTGTTGAATTTTGATTAAAATTCGAATGTATTGATAAATCATTATCAGAAAAACAACTTTAATCAAAGTTCATCAGATAATATATATTGTATTGATTAAAAATGTTACATTCATACAATAATAAGAGTATCCTTAGACATTTAATTACACTAAAAATATCAACTTTAAACAGCTATAGGAAAAATTTAAACTTGGGATTTTTCTCATTTTATGGTAATACATTAAGTAATATGTGAATGTACTTCAGTAAAATTGCCAATTTTATCAAAAATTATATAGGTAAAAATAAAAATTTTAATTAATATTAAAAGTTCTATATTTTCTCAAATAATTAACGTAATTGTTCAAAATTTTATCATGTATATATAATAGTACCTATATGAACATTCAATAAAAATTTTAAGTCTATAAGTTCAATATTGCTTGAGTTATCGTATATCGATTTGATTGTAATTTCAGTTTTCTCGAAAAATACCATATTTTCGTCATTTTCTGATAGTTTTTTCTATCTCATAGGATCAACTTTGTGAATTCAAAAAGTGACTTAAATTAATTTCGAACTAGACAATATTTTCAACTAAAATTATATGCTACTCGTGAAAATCGGAGCATTATTTCGGGTAGAAAAATTGTCTACGTATAAACTAAAAAAAAGACACACACTTTTATATAACCAATATATTTTTCGTTTAGCTCAAAATCTAAAAAAAATTAAATAAGTGTTATATCTTAAAATATTTGTTATATATTCATTTACAAAACTAACTACTATGAAATTTGGATAATAACTTTCATGTTAGTGTAAAATATAATTGTAAATTATATGATTATCATATTATTATGTTTATATTTAAAACATTAAACATGTTAATATTATCTAGTTTAATCACAAAAAAAAATTTTGTATATAAAAATAAATGATATTATTTAAAAATTGTATGATTGGAGTTAACATATCATAAAATAAATCCATATAATATAGTTTAATTAAGCGACGTTCGCGTTTTTGTTCGTGTTTTGCGGTGTGGGGGAAGAGTTTAGAGACAATAAGTATCGTATATGCAATAATAATTATTATTATTATTATTATTATAAGGTTACTACGAAACGCAGGAACACGTGTATTAATAATAATTATTATTATCAAGTATAATAAGTGTGTTATTCAAATTCCTATAATATGGCTCATATTCCATAAGGCTCTTAATATTATACGTTCATATTATATTTGTACTAAAGTTTAAATTAATATTGTTTGTATAATAATATGACGCATAAACGATATAATAATACATTATATAAAATAATAGGTAGGTAGGTAGGTATATATAAATTTTATTGTGAAAAATATTAATTTTGTGATATTATAATTAATAAATCATAATATAAATTAAGATTACACAATGCAATGACTCGATACTATTATTTTATGTAACTTTACAAATACAATTTTTCCGGAATATGAAAAAATAAATTTAATATAAGTACGTAGTTATAACATATTTTATAATAATATTATATTTCAAATTGACATATATCGTTATTTATAATTCCTCATAAATACTAGATGATTAAAATTATGTTTTTTTTTTTTTTTTTTTTTTTTTTTTTTTTAATAAAATATACCATGGTTTGTTTTTTTCGTGTTTTTAATTAATATTGTATCTATTCTTATATATTTTACAAACTAAATTAATTTTCGAACAATATTTTAATAATTATGATTATAATACACACGAATTTTATTTTTGTTGAGGGTCAATTATTTGTATATAAAGAGACAAACAGTAAATAATTAATTATTATAAATATGGAATAGTGTAGAAATTTTAAAGTATTAAACACCTACCAACAAATAATTTAAAAATATTTATGTACTTTATGTACTTCATGTTGTAAATAATATTATAATATATACGTATTCTTAAAATGTCTAATTAATACTTAAAATATTATTTTTCTTTTTTCAATTTATTTATTATATTATTGAAATACGGACTTACGTGTTTTGACGCGAGTAGGCAAATTTTTTAGCAAAACAATAATACATTTATTAAAATGATAAATTAAGGAGATCATAATTGCAGTTTGTAAATCATAATAAACTGTTTTTTATACACTATAATTTTATGCAAATAAATATTATATTTTTATATACAATTTACCTCTCGGTTTCTTCCATTATTAACCTTATCCTTTATATATATATTTTTATAACATCATCGCTCATTCTTATTTCAAATTACTGTACCACATTTTTATTCACGAGACATAATAAAATGTGACTAAATAAAAATTGTAATAAATATGTCCATAGTTTTACTTAGATGAAATATTTTTATTTATACTATACGTATTATTAAAAATTCTATGATATCATTATATAAAATACCAAAACATCATGACAATTTTACCTCTAATAATATACTAGGACTTAATATGATTTTTTCTTAAAAAAATATTCAATGTGGACAAATATAGTGAAAAAATAAAACATTTTCCATTTACAACGACAATATATACTATTTACTATTTTTTTACAATTTCTTTTATGCATAATTAACGTTCATTATACAATAAATGGTCGGCTAAAAATACAACTAGTCTAAAGAAAAAATCTGGGGTTTTGCAATAAATTGTTCTCTTTTTTATTTCTTTTTTTTTTCTATATCGGAATATTTTAATATCTTAAAAACACTGTTCATTAGTAAAGCTTTTAGTTAAAAAAAAATCTTCATGGATTGGAGAGAATTAGTATTTTTTTCACCATACACTTCGTCATGCATCGTGGAGTCCATTAACGTGATGATGATGTACCGATACGTGACAATATTGAACTGGGCACAGATCTCCATTGTTTATTTTTAATTTGTGTCCAATTTTAAGATTCACGTTGTGAAATATTATGATCATTTTTTTTATATTATAAACATTTGAATTATTCTTAAAGCCAATTGAAAATTTTAAACTCATTGCGGCAATGCAAATTATAGAATACTGAATAGGTAATAAGAAAAAAATTGTCGAAACAAATATTCGTATTTGCGTAGATCGACAATTATAAGACGTAAATAATATATAAATATTAAATATTATATATATATATATATATTTCTAATATATTTCCTTCTATTAAAAATAATATGCATCAATAATTAATTGACCGAAATATTTTAAAGTTCAATCAAAATATTATATTCAAATAAAAAAACAAACTATAACTTGATAATATATTTGATATTTTAATGTATTGTGTATAATAGTGGTTCCATAATAATATTACGTAGTTTCTAGAGTATAACAATTTTTTCATTGTAAAGTTTAGCCTAAATAAACTATTAAATGAACAAATGACTAATGAGTAACATTTTTTAATATTAATTATATTTTAAAGATTTTATATATATAAATTATATGTTAATTAATGTACCTAAAAAAGATTAATATCTGATACAATGAAGAATAAAAATCACATATAAGTAGTTAGCACTTATAATAATAATACTTAATAATAAATTTAATAAGTTCGCATATTTTACTACTATTTTTTATTTATTTATTTAATATATTTTTTTTATGCAATTTATTGCATGTTTGTGGACGGTCATCACATGGGTAAAAATAATGAAAAATGTAATTAACCAAAATCGTATAATTTTTTTAAGTTGGGTTGGTTATGCATATTTAATAGGGTAGGTATACAAGTCATTAAAATAATAGTTTTATGTCTACTCACAGAATCACAAAAGGTCCACATTATATTATATTTTTATAATATTTAAATATTATTTATAACTTCTCACTTTAATATTACTTTTTACACCAACAGTACTTATAAATTTCATACCAATAAAATATATTGAGTAAATTAACATAAAAATAATATTACTTGATTTTAATTTCTTATTATCGTCATGTCATAACGAATTGACATATTATTATTTTTATTATTATTATTATTATTATTATTATTATTATTATTATTATTATTGTTACGGAGCAATAAATTATTATAGTGTACAGTAATAACATGTCAATAAGAAACGATGAAACGGTCATAGCTCATAGGTAATATCAATGATATAAAAGAACTATATTATATTATAGAACTGAAATATATTTGGTTCAATGTTTAATAACATTATAATTATCATTATAATGATACTTATCATTTGTTTAATCATTATTTTTAATTTTAAGGTGATTAATTTAGATATTTTTCAATGAAACGCAATAGTATCTGCTTTAATATGAAATAGCGGTTGATTCAAAGAATATTATTGGTGACACTCTTTATGCATTTTAATTTGTAACCCTATTAACCCAGAGACAATAACAATATAAAAGCTTTTAACTTAATTCGTTTAACCATATTTTGAATTAAAAGCTAGTCGCTAAAAATGTATAAACTGTATAAATTATTTTATATTAATGCGTGGAAATTATATTCCAACCAATTTATACAAGTAAAATTAGAAACAACATAATATTATTTAGGTACATAATATTTATTATAATTCTTCGAAGGTACGCAATTAAAAATTCAATCTAAAAATTGACTTGTGTTGTGCATACACAACGAGGAAAAATGCTATATGAATTAAATTTTTAATCGCTTAACAATTAACTCATGATATAAATAGCTTATTAGTCAATACCTATATGGAAACATTAATATTTTTTCCAATATTTCTTTATTCTTTTGAAAATAACTAGGTACTTATTAATTCATTATAGATACTCAGAAATACATCTGGTAACATATGCCATTAATTTTTTGAAATTTAATTTATGTTTAAATTTGTTAATTATAAAAAAAAAGACTATCGTGTTATTATTATTGTTCATATAATAATATGTTCAGAAATATTATTTAAATATACCTAGTTGTTTTTTAATATATTCGCACCTTATAAGGTATATTATAATTATTATTGAACATACGAAACATCGTCAGGTTTCTATTTAATTATAACAAAGTTACAATTCAAATTCACCTGGTGCATTCTATTTGACTTTAGGTTCAATTAATTTATCAACATCTTCTCACTAGTGTGGTTGATTGTTGAGTGGATTTTCGGGATACTAATGCGTATACGCGATATAAAGTGAAAACACCGCCGGACCATTTGCACCACTGTTGGCGGCACCGTTATTGCCGTTATTATTATTAGTATCATTATTATTATTACCGTGGTCGTGGTTCTGTCGTTGTTATTGCTATCGGCCGCTTCGGTAATATAGTCGGCGACATCCCTCGTGCCCACGGTATGGTGTGGAGAGGCAAAGGATTGTTCGTCTGAGGGAGATGGTTGCGAGAGAACCGTATTACACTGGGAAACCATTATACATTTTGCTCTCCTCCGCTCTGGACCATAGCTGCTGTAGACCTTCACACCGCCGGCGACCTCCGACAATCTTCCACCCCTTGGGCATATTTAGTGGTAGCGAGTTTGTTACACAGCACCACGGTCATAAACGAGCCATATTGTTACCAGAATTTATGCTCTCGCCTTCATTTTATAACATTGCGAGTATCGGCCAATTCCTCTCTTCCTACCCTTCCATATCGAATATAAGCGTGCTTTTATTTATAAAAACATTTTTCCTCTCAATCTCTCACCATCCCCATACCATAATTTAATGTTTTTATACTGTCCAACGAACTTAATCATGTAGGTACCGTTATTATAATAATTATTATTCCTTTTGTCTGTTGAGCCTGTATAAAATTAAAATTATAATTGCCTAAATTTTGTTTTGTAAATTTTAATTTTAATTGAATAGTAAATTAAAATAATAATAAACAAATATAAAAAATAATAAATCTATAAATTCATTTGAAATTATATGATCGTACAAACGTTAAACAATAATAATGTAATGAATCTGATAAGATTTAACGGTAGAATTTAGATAATAGGATTAATATTTTTTTCTGTTTATATTATAATATATGTAGGTATATAAATATATTTTAATCGTTTCCAAATTATTCAAAATAATTCAATAATTACCTAACCACAATAACACACTAGCTTCTAGCTGACAATATTATATTCTTACAGAATATTTTTTTCAATTCGATGGAAAATTTATAATACTTATGCTCCGGATTAATACTAAAAATACTATACATCTCAAAGGAAATAATAATGGAGATGAAAGAATATTGTTGTATTATAATAAAGATTTGAAAACGATAATAAATCATTGCTATCCAATAAACTCTTTTGAACGTAACTCGATCAGAAATATTTATGTACAAATTAAATAATAATAATATTTCGAAACATTCATTAAAATAAATCTGTAATATTTTTCTTTTACGCTTTTTTTCTCCATATAGAGTATCGTTTATTGCATTTATAGAAATATCGTTTTCAAATATTGCATCTGAGGTTTGAATTCAAATATCAACCATAATACAACACTATCCTTTCCACGTCTGTATCCGGTCAAATATTCATAGTTGGTACACCGATGGGTTACACAAATGTAATTTTTATTAAAATAAATTAAATTAACAATTATACCATGTATATAAATCATATTTGTAGTTTTCCATTTTCACAATAAATTATTACATATTAAAGTTAAAATATAGGTACACATACAAAATAATATTTCACATTAAAATATAAAATATTATCAATATCATCTATGAATATTTTATTAAGTGGTACATATTATATTGAAGTATTTCAACTATAATATTGTAAGTCTACGAGTATTATAGATAATTCAATAACCAATAATGATTTATCGTTAAAATTTATTGAAAAAACGTGCCCAGAATTTCTTCATTGGTACAATACTGTGAAGAAAACCAATATGTTCATTTATCATAATATACAAAAGTACTATCCAATTCCATACACAGACAACCAATAAACTTACTAAATTAAACAGCAGTTAGGTTAATTTGTTTCGGAGTACTTGTATATAAAAATTAATGACAAATACTTGGTTTAATAATAATTATTATTACTATAATTAATGTAATTTAATGTAGGTAATGATAAATAACGATAATATAAATTTTGCAGGTAATACACACAATCGCCCATTATTATAAAATCAGAGACTTTCGGTGTTATTCTGTTTAACTACAATAAATAAAGGTATAATAAATTGAAAATTGTATTTCAACATAGTGATAAATCAATTTTATTACGTAGAGTAATCTAATTCAATTCGAATTATAAGAAATTAAATTAAAAAATTACTATTGCAGAATTTATATATTTATAATATAAACATTCTCACATATAGTTTATCATTTTTTCCTGCAATCATCTAACGGGATACGGTTGTAATTTTAAACCTATTGAAAAATAATTATATTATAATACCTATACACAGTAATAATTCTAATTACTCTTTAAAATCAGAATTTCTCTGTAAAATTTAATAAATATACAACTAAATTATAAACTATAACAAAATTAATATTTAACTAAAATAAACTTTTAATTTAGGTGAAATTGAATTACTTTTTTAATTCTTTTCTTTTTTTCTTTTTTCTTTTTTTTTTTTTACAATTATTTTGTGAATTTTTCTATCTTTTACCTTTGTTACATAAAACGATTAAATCATTAAATGCGTCCAAAAGTTATATTCAAATAGAATTTAAAAAAATGATGTATCATATTAAAATAAAAAGCATACTTATTAAGGTACGGCTTAGCTTAAAGGTCATAATTAAATTATAAAGATTTAAAAAGTAAAAAAATACTTTACATATAAATAGTAACTATTCTTATGATAAGAAAATAAACATTAATCAAAAATGTTAAAAACATTACATAAATTGTTACATTTGAACAATTTTTTAGATTAGAAAACTTTGTTATTCCTATTTTTCTATATACTACATAAAAATTTGGTTTATGCAATATTTTACATTAGAATAAAATAATACTTTATAATAAAAAGAACATCAGTATTGTTATATCATATTGATTTTTTATTTTTTTTTTAATATTCTAATAGTATTATTGTATCCTATTAAAAATAATTATTGGAATATTTTAAATAACATTATAATATTATTAGTAAAATGGCGAAAACCAATACCGAGATGTGAGGTAGGTACCTATTTTGTTTCCAAGTAATTTCGTTTCGCTATATATCACGATTTACCGTACTGTCAGTTTGGTATGGTAATTAACATTCAGGATGGGTTAATAACATGAGTTAGATAGGTCTGGGTAACCGTAAATCTAAGGAATTCGGATAAGCTCCAGCAACCCAGGATGAGGCATGATTTATTGCAAACAAGAGCAATGCGTTAGTAAATCCATGTGAGTAAAATATATATGTATAAATGTATAATCATACGACTTACATAATATATGTAATAGGTATGTGTTTAAAATTATATAGGATGAACGTATTATTATGATTATATACCTAGGTACCTTTTATTATAATTACAATAAGTACATTTAATAATTAACAGTCTTATTCTTTTTGTAATATTACTCATATTATTACAACCAATTACTACTACTACTGTTATATTATAATACTTAATGCATATATTATTTTTTCATATTAATTTTATAAATAAACTGCATTGTCTGTCAAAATATTAAACTGTATTATATTATTTTTTTCTTTTCAATTATAATATGTTGGATATTACATTAATCAATTTCAAAGTAAAACATAATATTAAAATATTACGGGATCATTAAGTAACGTAGTAAAATATTTTTTTAAAACATTTTTTATATCCCTATATTAAAATTCCACATGTGACATGTTGTATAACGTACATTCCTGAAATTAAAAAAATTAATTTTTATTCAATTTTTATTTTTATTTATTATTTTATCTTAATATTACATTCGGAAATACACCTATGTGATAATTTTTTACTTTTAGATTTTATTTCGTACAGTTTTTATAGTCATTATCGATTTACATATTTTGTTAAAATCAAAATAAATTGTTTAATATTATAATAATATATTTAACTAATTATAGTTTTACATGATTATTAAATATCAATGTGCAATAAATTATTGATTGTCCATTTGTTTAGTTGTTATCATTAATATTCCAATCAATAATTTTTAATATTCTTAAAACGATTTAATATCCTTAAAAATGAAATGTATATTTATTTATGTATATATTATTATATTATAAAACTAAGATATTCGAAAAAAAGTACATTTGTATAATTTCATTATTTTTATCATTAAAGTACCTACCTATTTTATGTTTCGTTCGATTCTATACAAATACAATACACAATGATTTAGTTTAATAAAGAAAAATAATAAATAAAACGAAACTCTTTTAAACTACACCAGAAGATTTAAAATTTTACGAATAATTTGATTTTACATAACTTCATCTAATTGAATTTCCCAAGTACAAATGATTATAAATAATTTATTAAGTGAAGTTTTACTTCAAAGACGTAAATTTATTGAATAACTTTGTATCTTTGAATTACCTATTCATTTCATCATAAAAATAATTCGTAACAATTTTAAATTTATATAAATAATTATTACCATTTTATAATTAAACACAAATGAATGCACAAAAAATATTGTTTATCACAATAAAAGTGTAATATTTTATATAACAAAATAATAAATTTTATTTAATCATATTATTCTGTTATTTTATTGAATTTTAATTATTTTTCGCTTAATAAGTTTCAATATATTATATTAAATTATTTCATATTTCATTATTATGATTTTTTATGGGTAGGCGTATCACATGAAATTTATCCTGTGCTGGGGTTATTTCAAACTTATTTTGTTTAGAGATTTTTCATGATATTATATTTTTTTTCTTTTTTGAAGTTTTATTTTCAGTTGTAAAATATAAATATAATTATTAAACACAAAAACTTTAATGTAAAATAATTAAAAATGAAAAATATATATATATATTTTTCTTTCACCATGCTAACAGGCAACATAAAATAAATTTTGATAAGTACGTAAAAATGAAACGTTGTTAATTTTTTACAAAATTAACTCTGAATAACTTAAAATTCTACTTACATATTTTCATCGTAACTTTGTAACTTTACTTTTAATGTTGGAGCACTAAAAAAAGGTAACGTTAATGCGGTAATGAATAGAATATATTTTTATTTAATTTGACATATATTCAATGACACTGGCATTATACCATCGCTAGATGTTATA
The DNA here is from genome assembly GCA_021307375.1 of Tetraneura akinire. Lineage (NCBI taxonomy): Eukaryota > Metazoa > Arthropoda > Insecta > Hemiptera > Aphididae > Tetraneura > Tetraneura akinire. The sequence continues at coordinate 2,950,042 of JAIUCT010000021.1, read as the reverse complement.
CTCATAAATCTACTGTTGTTATTCTATTGTGGTAGTGGTTTATTTTATTTTTATATACATCAAATGAAACATAGCTAGGTTGAAGACAAATTATACGGTCATTTGTTGTACCAGAAAATCTAATTTTGTACCTATGACAAAGAGGAAAGTACAAAACTACTGTTTTGCACTGGCAATATTTTCCTTCGTTTTAGACAGACCAAATGATGGCAAGTGCTCTTCCTCTTTCTATTCTTTTCTTTAGTTTTTTTCATTTTTTTTTTTTTTTTTTTTAATTCCCATCGGTCTAATTTTTGCCTCAGACAGTAATTACTCGAGGAACGTTTAGTTTACGGGTTTTCTCTGCCGACAGTTTTTCTCAATTCCCTTTTTTCGGCCTCCAAGCTCATCAAACCAAGAACACAAAAGGAAAATGTCTCTCCCCAACTTACGTTTTTAGGGGCGAATTTCAAAATAATTAATTGCCTACGGGTTTCACGTGCCTTGCGTGAATTACGCCCATTTAGTTTGACCTCGTAGTAATAAAATTTATTTTTTAATTGTACGGATATATAGATCCTTTGCACTTAATTTAATACTTACATTTATATATGTATATATATATATATATTAAAAAAATATGCTTTATTTTATAATTCAGTTTATAATTATATCTCGTCGTTTATGGACATAATAGGATGAAATTAAATAACATATAATTATTTTAATGCAAATTATTGACAAAAATAAATGTATAAATAAATAACAATAATCAAAACACTTTTAAATGTATATTATAGACGGTAAAAGTAACAAAAACAACCCAAAGTAATTGTTTAAACTTTAACCAATTATATGTTGGATGTAATTCAAATTAGCAATTAATTTTTAATATACTGATAGTTTGACTGAACAGTGAACACATGTCACAAAAGATCGAAAAAACTTATAAATGCAATTTTTTTTATATATATAATATAAATAAACGTAATAAATACATATTGATAAAATAACTGTTATAATAAATTAATGTAATTTTTAAAGAGTTTTAATAAAATAATATGCCGTTATAAGTGTATTATTTATAATTTAATTCAATTGAATATTTTTAATTTAAATAATTTGATTATTATATTAAAATTATTATTATTATTTTTTTTTCTAAATAAAAATGATATTAATAAGTAACTAGGCAGTAATATTGTAGAAAGACATTTTATTGTTACAATATTATTAAAAAAGTGAACCCATACAATTTGTATAAAAAAAAAAAGTTGTGAGCTGATGTAAGATAATGAAAATTAAATAATGCTACATTATTATTGTTTTATAATTATTAATAATAAATTAAAGATAGAAAAAATATAATATGTTAACAAATAATAATTTTATATAAAATAATAGTAGAAAAAAACATAATATTTAGGGTTATACTAAGGTGTATATTTTTTTTAAAAGTATTAAAATAAATTATAATTTCAAAATAATTAGTCATTTATACAAATATATTACAAATTGTTTATTATTATTATTTTTTAAATTTTTTAGATATAATATCAGTTAAAAGTCTTGTTTCAATTAGTAAATTTATAAAATAATTGTTTTTTTTTTTTATTCTAGGATGTTTTAAACATTTAAATTTCAATTGATAATTTTAAAACAGAAATGAATATTGCATATAATTGTGTAAAATCTTTTAATAATGTAATACTAAATTTGAAGATAGAAAAAAAATTGTTGTAAAACACATTTATCCAAATTTATATAAATCATTACAAATTTCTGATAGATTTGGATAGTTACAATTTTAAAAAAATATTGAAAGAGGTTTAACTACTTTTATTATTAATACTACATATTAATAATTATGCTAAAATAGATAGGCGAATTAATTTAATATAATACATAATTATAATTATAATTAATACGCTGTTTTTTAATTTAATTATTTATATTATGCTCTTAAACTCCACTTCATCCTAAAACAAGATTTGTGAATAAAATATTAATTTCAGTTTTATTATATTGTAAGTGTATTATAAATGAGTGTGTTAAAATTTAGCCCCCTGGTTTTTTATCTTATAGTTCCGCCCATGTCAGACTTCACATTAGTACGGCACAATTTAAGGAAACCTCATTCGGTATTATACTCCACATTTATCTAGATTCTAGACTATCGCACACATTTTATTATCGTATATTATGGTTTTTATCTGTAAAATAATAAAATAATTTATTAGAAACATATTCCAAACATTTTATGTTTTACTAATGATTTATTTTTGTGTTTTCAAATCAATTTACATTTTTTTGAGTTGTAATATTGTATTTAAACTTTTAAAGGTTTATACGATGTAATGGGTAGATATTCGAGAATAATAGACAGAGCAAAACCTAGAAATATATAATATATTACATATAAGTTACTCTGGTTCATTCATACATTATTAAATAACAATTAGATAGGTATTATAGTGAAATTTTTGAACAAAAAAAATTATAGAATTTAATGTAACATAATTTAGATGAATGGTAATAACGCATAATCAATCAATATTCATACATTATTATATTAATAAATTACATGTAATTAGAATATATTATAATTTAAAATACATGTATTATGTATTATGATATAAATATATAATTTAATAATAAAATATATTATTTGAAATATTATTATCATATTTTTCATTACCATACATCCATGGTCCATGATTCAAGCTGAAAACTGTATTCTTTTCTTTCTTGACCCAAATTTAATTAAAAAAAAAAAAAAAAAAAAACATATATTTTCATAATATTGAATTTTATCTCCTTTAACGTTATCCATAGATAAAATTTATATAACTTATATTATATTATATTATTATGACCGTTTTATAATATTATTATTAATAATGTTGTGATAAATTATTTTTGATATCACATTATAAGACAAAAGATGTATATTAATATATTATATATTATAATTTATTAAAAACATTTCACTTTAATTTCAAATTTTAACTATCCAATATTTTTAAACATACTTATCTATATTTTATGTTTTATTATTTTGAAATTTAAATACCTTTCTACATTTTATTCGAGTGTATTTATATAATATCTGTTTGCCACATTTCAAGTAATTGTGGCATTCATTAAAACCGATCAGGCTAGATCAGTCATTCAACGTGATCAGGTTACTAATGAATTGATCACTAAATTATGTTTTGTTTTTTATTCGTTGTGGTCGCGAAGTTAAAAATAAAACAATATTAATAAGTACTCGCATGGTCATTATAGATATAACCTAGAATAAAAATAGACAAAAGATAAAAACTTTATTATAGAAAAATATTAATTTACATTATAACACATTTTTAATACTAGGAAAAAAGTAGAATAAATAAATGAAAAATATTTGAATACCTAAAAATGAGGAATGTATGTACAAGACAACAAATTGATACTTTTGCGCACAATATGAATATATATTTATATATTATAATATAATATTTTTCAACTTGTATGTAAAGTTGTTTAGTTAATAAAAAAGTATAAAGTAATTTATAATTAATAATTAATAAAACTAAGAAATTTATTCTGTGAGAAATTTTTAATTGTAAAGAATTGAATTTTTTAAATTTAGTAAAATAAAATATAAATATATAGGTACGTTTTAATTTTTCCAAAAATATTTAAGACAAATTTTAGATTTAAAAATTAAAAAAAAATACAACTTTAATACACAAAAAAACTTTTATAAAACTAAATTAAAACATTTTAAATTGAAATTAATTTAAATACTATTATATTAGTAATTAATTTTTTTTTTTTTTAACTTCTTCTAATAATTAATGATATAATAATACAAACTATACCCTATTACGCCAATAAATAAATTACTATATATTATCATAAACGTTTTATTAACAACTTTAATAAAATTATATTTCTATATCATTTTCGTAAAAATAATATTTGAAATTAAAATTAATTATTAAACGTCCTTTAAAATATCTAGTAGAATCATTGAAGTTCTAATGTATATAATTAGGAAATTATTTTCATAGAACAAAGTTAGTAATTAATAAAATAAGGGTTATACCCAGAAACTTTTGTCACACCAAAAACTACCAAAAACATAATGATAAAACTAAAACAATATTTAAAATAGGTTTTTCTGAATAAGTTTTTATAAAAAAATTAATTAATTATAATTATAAATAAGATAATCGAATACAGCTAACGCATAAATAATACAATTTATTAGCCATAGCGATACTAATTGAGTAGTGGATATTATATATGTATGATTGTAGTAATAATAATTATGATATTAATTGTATTTTAAACCGTGAGATGTTAAATTTAATAAATACAACATAGCGTACTATCAAATATTAATAACAAAACGAATTTAATATATAAATTATTTAAAATATGATGATATATTAGTAGAAATAAATTTTTTTTTTAATTTTATTAAATATTTAAAAACAATAATAAGTGTAATCGTAGAAACACATTATTTTGTGGTTGTATCTTGTTTTATGTTAGGAAAATAGAAACATAATATTATTATTATATTTATAAGGTACCTATTAAAAAATAAAACAAAATATAATCATCTTATATTGCCCCTGAAATTGAATTTTATTGTCAGTCTATATTATGTGTAACTTGAAATCCCTCGAATGCTACATACAAACTAGTTTAGGTTATAATTCAAGGTGACTGTCAATTTGAAGTCTAATTCGATTTAGCTCCCCAATGGCCTTATAAATTCGTTGATGTCTTTATAGAATCACATAACTAATTGATAAAAACATATTAATATAATGATATATATATATTATATTACATAAAATAATGGGACAGGTCAATGGTAGTAAATAATAAATATACAATACCAAGTTACGTGGATAAATAACGAAAATGATGATAATAATATAATGGCAATCCTTGACAACGAAAAAAAAAAAAAAATGAAAAAATTCGAAAATTGAGTTTTATATAATAATGAAATTCGAATTTCGGCTACGGGTTACCAGATAAACGATAACCGAACGAATTGCTAGTTTTTTGTTTCCTTTTTTTTTTTTTTTTTATTATTTCGACCTTTCTGTCGTATTTATATTTTAAGTAACCGCCACACAGTAACTATGTATATTTTACTGTAATATATTATTTATAGTGGGTATGTCATTGCGAACATACACATGTAATATTCATTATACGCGATTAACAGTAACGACGGGTCGACGGATACACGCATTCTTTTAATAATAACAATTACTCGTAGTTCAGGTACACTCCTATTTTTTCAATTACCCCGGGAATATATTGGCATCCGGCGGCAAACGAGAAAAACGTCCCGATATTATATTGAATGTCACACCCCGTTTCTATTCCTCTATACGTAATTTTTCGTATTATCCGTATAATACGATAATTTTTTTTTAATTTTTTTTATACGGTTATAAAACACCTCCACCGCACCCGAAATTCGTACGATATGACCGTGAAACTTAAACGGGAAATAACTAAAGACATTGTGTAGGCACGATGATAATCGTGTCTTATAAGGAACGACGGTTGTTCGCGACAACATTAGTACCTATATCGTCGCGATCCGCGTGATATACCACCGTCGAAAGGCGTGAGTCGATAATAACCTCAAAATTTCACAGTAGACCATTGCGCGCACGTTTTTAAAATATAAAAACTACATCGAGTACGACCAGATTGGGGCACGCGATCGGTGTATATAATAAATTGTATATTCGTTTAAATCGTTTCTCTGCTTTTCAAATTTATTTTATGGATAATATTATGAACTCTTCGACTACCGGTTCGGGCGTTCTCTCGCAAAAACCGTCGTCGCCGATCGACAAAATCGGTTACGGCACGTACAACAGACGTTCGGGCACGACTGTCTCGATGAACCAACACCGTCAATTCCGCGACAACGACCACGACGACGATGACGACCGTTCGTCCGAACTATCCGATTCCGGTCATTTTCTGGCCAAAGGCGCCTTTCTTATTACGCCCAGTAACGAGCTGAATTTAGAGAAAGCCACCGCCATATGCGAGAAAATGAACTATAAAGGACCGTACTCGGTGACCAGGACGGCTACGGGCATACTGTTCAAGTTCGCCGAACAAGACGATTATCACGTTACGTTTCGCAAGGGATTCCACAAGGTGACCAATTCGAGATTTTATAAAAAGGTAATTTTACAAACGTCCAATGTCATGTCTCATCAAATTGACAATATATTTTTAAAATTATTATTATAACGAATAACAATCATATTCATCATAATAGGAAGACATATAATGTTTATATGCATAATATATTATAAAGGTCAATGTAAAATAATATTCCAATAAAAGTTAAACGTTTCGTTTCGTTCATCCAAAAGGCAATTTCCGTAAAATTTGGGGTAACGTAAATAATTTATATGCGTAAAATCATAATCGTATAGAAATAAATTATTAAGGCTCGCATATACAAAAATTATTGTCTATTTTTAAGGGAAATACGCATAAATACTATAATTTAGTTTAATTTATAGGCTGATTTTGACTATTTATATGCTTAGCACCATATATTTACATAAAATAAACCCCTTTCGAATATGGGTTTTTTAACGTCATTTTTTTTTTTTTTTATATAATATATTTATGTTTCAAGCTTTAGCATAATATACGTATCTGATAAAATTCTGAGTTTTATTTATTTAATTTTTTTTTGTTTAATTATTCACGTTAAGTTAAATATTCTATCGTCCGAAACCAAATGGATTGGTGAAACATAATAATTTTCAATACCTAACGCATTTACGAATTTCAAACGTGATATTAAAAATGAAAAAATGAAATAGAAGAAATAAAATATTTTATAATTACATTAAAATATTACATACGTTCCATTATGCATCTACAAAATGTAAAATAAGTTTAACGAAATTTTTTTCAGCCTGTTATTTGATTAACTGTTTGCAGTTTATTTTCACGTACAACGTGACTAGAATATCCAAATAAAAATCAGTCGAACTATAATAAATTACATCATTTATTTAATTAATATACCTAATTATTAAAATAAATGTTTTTAATTACATCGTAGATAGTAGTATTATTAATTACTTAAATTTTTGGAAAAAAAGTTATACTATACAATATTATTATAATCATACGTACAACAGTAGTTTTATAATGTATTTTTTCACATTTTATTATGAATACAAATTATTATTAATGATTATGTTAAATTATATTTTATGCGACATTGGCAACATAAACATTTGTTTATTAAATTTATTCTGTTATAATTTTATAAGGTTAGGTTACATTTACAGTCTGAAGAATTATGGGCAACTAGTACAAAGTAATTTTGGAAAGATTCTATTAAGTTCTCTTACGGTGTTTTAGTGGTCATAATTTTAAGTTGTGTACATACTATAATAAGAAGTAATTTGCGAGGTTTGGTTTTTAAATAGCCTTTAGTACCTACATAAAATAAATAAGAAAGTCTGAAACAAAAATTAAGAAGATCTAATATAAAAACTTTCTTGTACATCCTATAATTTGAAAAAAAAAACCACCTTTGTAATATTTTATTATTATGACTGAAATACAGATATAACCTATAATGCTTAATCTGGATAATTGCTAATATTAATAAATTAACTTTATATCAAACATATCGTAAGTACACTACAGGTACATAAAATATTGTAATAATTTATATTTACAAGTTCTAAATTTTTCATTTTTTCATTTTTTCATTATTTTTCTTTTATAACAAATACTATTATAGTATGTATAATAATTATTTTTAATATTATCGTTGGATTTATTATGAAACTATATTAATTATATCCATAAAACTTATAACAAAGGGTGGAAAGATATGATATATCTACAAAATAATTTATATGAAAATTGCCTTAATTTATTTTTAAATTTGTATGAAATATCAAAATAGTTTATTTAACTATTTAATTAAGATTTTCCTTTGTTTAATAACAATAATTATTATTATTATTATTATTATTATTAACGAATGTATTTTGAAATAAATATTAAAAATTATAATTATAATATTATATACTTAAAAAAAAATAATAAAAATAATTTTCCTATTATATGAATTAATTTTAATTTATATTTTTTAGTCTTTACAATTTTATAAAAAATAATATACTAACTCTTATAATTTATCAATTATAAAAGAGAATCATAATTCTATTATATTTTTTATATGGAAAAAGTTATTTTTTATTCTATGTTTTTACTTTTTATATAAGTATACCTATTACCTATACCATATTTACAACCATAATAATATTTGTGGAAATTATTACTAAATAGATATTATTAATGCAACAAAAATTCATATTTTTAAAAAATATATTATTTAAATTACACCTACGAATTTTCTATGATTTTAATTCGAAATATGCTTTTGAGCGTTCATTTCTTTTATCAATTGTGATGAACGCTTTATCTTCAGTTATGTCATAGATATCGTGCATTAAAAAATTAACTTTCAAGTAAAAATAATGTTAAATAAATACATTATGTGTATTATGATGTATCTGTTTGTGTAATATTTAATATAAATTACTACCCTTCATTTATCATTTTTTTTTTATAATAATATTATGTGTAAACAATTTTTTTTTATTTTTTTTTTTTTTGTCATAATAATAAAGCATATTATATTTTTTATAAAGAAACTTGATTATTTTTTGTATAAATTTTATGAAGAAAAAAAAATATATATAATTATTGAACTTAATTAAAAATAAAATATTTTGAAGCACAATAGTGTTACTGATTAAATAGAAATATAATTTATAAAAAATTTAATTATTTTATATGAATAAACTTTAAATCTTTTAATATAATATATAAAAATATTGTTAAATTATTATAATACAAACTAAATATTAATAATGAGTTTAAAAAATATTTACTGTGCGTTATTATTCTGTACTAAATAACATCGTTTCAAAATTTATTACATTTAATAATTTGATAAAATGATTTAATAATAGATTTAAAAAATTATATTTAAACGTTGTAAAATATACTTAAAATAATTTTATTATTACTTATTAAATAATATTTTCAAATTAATTTAAAATATTTATTAAATTAAACTGCTACAAATATATTGTAGGTACTCGTACTGTATACAATTTTAATGTTTATAAAAAAAGTAATAATAATAATTATTATATCACTATAATTTCTGCTTCATTTAAATGTTTTGTATAAATTCGAAATGTTTATTCATGAGTACTTAAATTAAGTTCAACGTATCGATTATGTTGCACTTTTATTTAAGTATTATTTATGTATTCATAATATTTAAAAAATATAGAAACAAACAATGTATTATTTTTTTTTTTATTTATCATATTTTTCTTGTATAAATTGATACTTAATGAAATAATTATTTTTTATGTTAAATGTATTTTTTAATTTTTATATTATTAATTAATTAATATGGGTAAAAAACTAAAAACTAAAGATTTATTTTAAATTAAAACATACACCGTTTTATATAAATACAAAAATTAAAATAGGGTACTTAAATATTTTTTTAATTAATACCTATACGGAATGGCCATGATATTGAATATCGCTTTATTGACAACACATGGAAAACGTAAATTTTTGAAGAATAAAATTCTAATTAATATTATCTTTTTTTCTTTTATTCTTTTATTCTTTCTAAATAATAAAACAAACATGAATATCTAATATAATATTTAATTAAAAATTAATGTCATCACAATAAAACTATGTCCAATTAGTATTATTTAAATATCGTGATATTTGATAATATATGATCTTTTTATGTAATCAATTATAATTGAGTATATTGCTATATTTTTATTTCTTGTTTGTTTAATAGAATTTTCTCAATTGTAAATATTATATTGTAGGTAGGTACCACTTCTTGAATATAAATGTAAATATAATTTCGGATGTAATATTCCATTGTAAACAAACTACAGAAATATAATCAAATTACTATATGTAATAAGACCATAATATTATAAAATCATATCATTTGCATACCAAAACACCATTTATATGATACCTAACCACATAATTAAATTTTACCTAAACTATTGTATTTGAACCAATATTATAAGTTTGAATAATATTATTTTGTTTTATAAAAACGTTACTATATAAAATAAGTTTTTTTTTTATCGTTTACTATAAATAAAAATTTAACAACGTTTAATTGAAATAAAAAAAAAAAAAAAAAATAACATAAAGATAAAGTTTATGTTTGTATTAGTTTATGATATTATTGTTTTAGCATAATTTGGACATGTAATATTTTTTATTTTTATTTTTTTTATGAATAATTCAAATAGTCACGGTTCAAATATTAGTCAATTATTTTTATTCGTTTCGTTGTTTCGTTGTTTTTTTTTTTTTTTTTTTTTTTACTTAATTTATTATGTCTTCCTTGATTTTATAGTTAAATATTATCTTGAAATTATATGACTATCCTGAAGAAATATTTATATCACATGTAATTTTCACTTGCGTATAAAATTATTCATAAGATTTTTGATAACATTTTATTAAATTATGTAATATGTATAATAAAAAATAATTAGTATCGTTAGGATAATATAAACAATACTTAAGAAAATGATACACCAATGTGTTAATATTATCATAAATATAGCACACTTTATAGTTTTTTATTACTATATAGCTTTGTTGTAATATTTTGTAACTATAGGTATTGATTAAAAATTAAACATTATAAAATATATTTCTATTTTAAGGCAATTTCACCAACTTACTCGTATTATAATCGTACTATAATCGTATTATTTCTACTCAAATTATATCGTCTTATATGAGAATTGAAAAACAAAAACTTATATTGCTTAAAAAAATATATATTTACAGAATGTATCATAAAACATTTATACGAGTATATAATAATATGTATATCAAAATTTCAGTTTAGCATATTTAAAATTTATATTATTCTATCTTTCTTTATTCTATCTCATAAAAATATTATAATAATAATTATTAATCTAGCCTGTTTTCAATTTAGATACAATTTCTAAATTTAAAAGTTAATTATTAATAATAAGTACATGTAGAGAATGTCCGTTTACGAAATATATTATATCTAATTTGTGTAATGTATGAACACAAAATATGCATGATTCAATTATACTTCACATTTCATAAGTTATCTTAAAATATTTAATAATGATATTTGATTAGAATAGTGTTTTTTTATGAGTTTCTGTCCCTCTTTCTAATTTATCCTACTATTTGAAAAAAAAATATTATCAAATTTAGAACCTTCAACAATAAATACATATATCCAATATTTTTTAATTGATTATCGGTAATACAATTTTTTATCATTTGTATATTTCACTATTATTTAAGATGGCGAATATATTATATAATACGGCACAGATAAATTTTTTTTTAAAAATTATCGAAATAATTCAATATAATATTATAATAAATTTTATTAAATAAAAATATATTTCAAACACAGATATTATAATACAAATAAGATGGGACTACACGACGATTCGCGTAATTATGCTCATATCTCCTTTTCCTAATACCGAATTTTCCATTTAACTATATTATTAGAACTAGGTCAAAATTTTACCTGTTACCTATGAATAATATTGGTGGGATCAGGCAAATATTATATTCAGTAACATTTAATAACAACAAAAAATCTCCTTACTTAACAATAATTATTTACGATTTAAGGAGATTAACGATAAATATTATTAACAATAAAAAAAAAATTTTAATTAGGTAAACATAAAAAAAACTGCCTACTATTTCTATTACTATAACTACAATTATTATGACAAATACAATGCAATCAAATTTTATAAAATGGCACTACTAACGTTAAAATATATTATAAAAATGAAACAACATCCAATAAATGGAAAATAAAATGTTTACTTTTAAAGAATTCGTTACGTCATGTATTTAATTATGTATTTGGAATGCGTTGACCTAGATTCTAGAGTACCATAGAAAAAACCCATTTTTCATTAAAATTCGGACTCTAATAAATTTTCGTATTATTTTATAATACGTGCACAGTCGAATATAATTGAAGAAAAAATAGAAAAGTTAGCATTTCCATATTCTGGTGAAGTTTGGTTTGTAGGCACTGGCGTTAATAAAATAAAACGGTCTGGCAACTTAGAACGTTAAAAACTTTTCGCTTGGGTTTAATATCGCCGTATATTATACATGCAGGAGGACTTTGAGAGGCTTTTAGGTCGTTCCCGGGCCACCGATTAATTTGATGCATATTTTAGAACGGCAGCCTACCCCAAGAGCACTCGGGATAAAAAATGTACGGGAAGCACGTTATTGCAGAAAATAATAAAAAAAAAAAAAAAAAAAAAAAAAACTAAGAAAAAACCAAAAGGGAAGATTAAAAGCAGCAAAGCGTAAAATGCGATCAAACATATATTTTTCTATATTACGGTTTTCATATAGCTATATAATATTATTATATACTGACTAATCTTACACGAGTACACAACGTTTTCAACTGATGTTTTCGTTCTTTCGAATATTTTTATAATCATCTATAAAAGTAATAACAATACGAGTATTTCGATTTTTAATTTATTTTATAAAATATATTACATAGGTAGGTACCTACATAATAATATGAACATGATGTATTTAAATTCTACGTAATAAATGTTTAATATAGGTACAAATTATTCAATGTCTAAAATACGAGTATAATATTATAATATTATCATTAATCATAATATTATTATAATATTACGAACGATAACCGTCAATAAATATTAAATGGACGTCATATATAAAAAAAATATGAATTATTAAACATAATAATATTATATGTAACAACTGAATTATAATTATAAATCAATTAATTTTTTTTTAAGGTTTTAATAATTTACATGTAACGTAATATAATATTATATTGTAAAATAATAATAATAACAGATAATAATATTATTATAATTTCAGATTTTTAGATTTTATTAATAGATTCAGTATTGATTAGAATATGATTTTAGGTATAATATAGTAATTTTAGAATAAAAAACGGAAAAAAAGAAAAAAAAAAGAAGAAATTAATGAAGCGGATTAAGAATGCAATGTAATAAAGTAAGAAAAATGTGTATAATATTGTAATATGGCGAAATTCATGACCGTTAAACGATCGGAAATTTAACTAACGGGCACAAACTGTTTTGTAATAACACGGTTGGATTGCTTAACAAGTTTTTGCGATTCTTGGATATAATCTTCGAATATTAGCAAACAAAGCTATATTATTTTCGAAGCTGTAATTGAGTAGACAAATAATTAATAATAATATAGAACCTTCGGATCTAAAATTTTCTATTTTATCATAAAAAAAAAAAATATGCAAGTTTTGTAATCACAACATTTAAAATTACATATTTATACGCCAATATTATTAGAAATAATATAAATAGATGATAAACAGATATTTAAAACATATTATATTTACATATTATGTAATATAAACAAGTATAAAATTTCATTTTAGGGTACTTTAAAATAGATTATTACATGACTTCGTATTAAATATATATGATAGGTACCCATATAAATTATGGAAAAATAAAAAATAATACCCATTTAATAAGAGTAAGCCACTTCGATGATTTTTTGGAACAACCATGTTCTTTTGAATTTAAATACGATTTATGTTGTACTTGATTGCATTTAATGCTATCTTATTATTACAGAGAATAAATGAAATTAAACGATTTGAGTATACCGGCTATGAGCATATCGAACAGAAAAATAAATCTTATTTTTCGTTCATTGAGTAAGTAATCGGATTTTGATCCATAATAAATCTAATAATTCGTGAAATGTATCCAATATACATTTGATCACAAAAAAACATTCAATTTATTAGTATTATATTTTAAATAACTCGATTTCTTTCTTTTATATTTTACATAATATAATATAATATAATATAATATAATATAATATAATATAATAT
>JAIUCT010000021.1:2908594-2935979 GCA_021307375.1 Tetraneura akinire | reverse complement strand
TAATATAATATAATATAATATAATATAATATAATATAATATAATATATTATAATATAATATATTATAATATAATATAATGTATAAAACTTAATTCGCATAACATTTGGTGTTAAAATTTTCGGGATTTATAAATAAATATAAAAAATAAAAATAAAAAATACTCTCATTTATATGCGTTACCACATCGAAAAATTAAATAATAAAAACGAAGAGCTGATACTACTGTTGAAGGGATATGAGTACAGATCTAAAGAGGATAGTGTTTCATTTTAATTAAAATTTGAATGCAATGTAAATTATTGAATTTGAAAAATGACTCTGAGCGAAGTTCAGTCAAATAATATTATGATATATGTATTGATTAAAATGTTAATAATATTATTTTTTTATAATTATTAAAAATATAAAACGCATGGATATCCATTGATATTTATATATCAACGTAAAATTTTATCACACATATTAAAAATATATTTAATAAATTAACACACAATAAAAATGTCAAGACTCTAAGTTCAATATAAATGCGTCACCAAAACGCACATATCTGTTAGAACTAATAGAATGCGATAACTTATCATTGCATTTAAATTTTAATCAAAGTTCAACTCTATTCTCTTTAGATTTATATCCTTTCCACAGCAGGATTAACTCTTTTTTTATATACTTCAATCAACTACAGATAAAAAAAAAAAAAAAAATGGTAAATATAGTATTCATGATACTAATACATTAATACCTAATTTGCAATTGAGTTTAGTAAAAAGTAATTGAGCTTCAATCGAATTTTCAAATTTCTTTAATTTTTTCATATATTTTTAAGTAAAATATTAAGAAATAATAACAAGAATCCATATAAATATTAATTTTTTTTAAATCTCAACATAAACACATATAAAAAAAATTTGGGACTTGACATTATTGTAATATTTTGAAACTACGTTAAACAAAATATCAGTAGGTATATTTCAATAAAATTTTAAAAAATTTTAAAAAAATTAAAAAGAATTGTTTTTTTACTAATCATTATTGAAAAAAATTGAGTAATAATCATTATATGGATTCTTAGAAATTCAATTACACTAATTATTATAATATCAACTTTAAACAGCTTTAAAATAAATATTTAAACTTGGGATTTATCTGTAATATTTATTAGTAATATTTTAAATAATATGAGAATAATGAAATTGCCAATTTTATCAAATATTTTAGAGATAAATACGAGAATTTAGGAAATATTATTCAAAATTCTACATTAATATCTCAAATAAATATGTAATCCTTCCAAAATTTTATTTTATCACCTGCATATAGTACCTATGTGAACATCTAGTAAAATTTTCATGTCCTAAATTCAATAAATACGCATTTCCTATTATTGGAAAATATTGAATTTTATTCGTCAAAGTTTTCGTAAAAAATGCCGTTTTCGTCACATTTTGGTAATTTCTCTTATCGCATAGGCTCTATTTTGAGAAATTCGAAAAATGTTCTAAATAAAGATTGGTGGTTGTGGTTTCTACATTCCTGACGGAAACATATGTTATTCGTGAAAACCAATACGCTTTTCACTTCGCTTAAAATCTAATAAAATTGATTGGAATATATATTATTCAATATTTTCTTATTTCCATTTAAAAAAATGTATTATTATTTTGTATTTTTATGGACGTTAATGTAATATAATAATAAAATTATTATTATTATTATTATTATTATTATATTATTATTATATGTGCTAAATAATGTGATGTTCGTCGTATACTTCGTGTAGAAAATTATTTACCAACAATTTTGTTATATTATATTAATATTTTAATACGACGGGTAAAATTAATTTCTGTCTTGTATATAATATGATAATTTATTATATTATTATTACTTTGATATAACTCGCACAACATGAAGAATGTGACAAGTCATGACAAATATTATTTGCACATACGGATGACAGCTGCTGCAGCATAAAATATTTCTACAAATATTAATTTATACCTATAGTATTTTGCTGAATGTCAAATTATCTATTATGAACATACCATAACTTTATAGAACATTTTCGTAATAATATGCTTAAGGGGATTGTCATTCGTATGACGTTCGTATATGTGATTAATATTTTTATACCCCTATTATGTTATTGTATAGACTTATAATCGGTTTTAGTTTTAAAAATATTATATCAAATTTATTTTTCAATTTTTTTTTATATTTTATTTATATATAAACGAGTTCTATGTCGTTAATTCTGTTATCATCGTTGACTATATAATAAAGTTAAAGTCTATTTTATGTTATAACTTATAATAACGTGCAAAAAAAAAAAAAATCTCTTAACAAAATAGCGATAAGGACCTTTTTTTTATTTTAATATTCTATAAATTGTCCACGTTTTTTGTTTGCACTGGCTATTTTCAATTATTTTTTTCTTCAATGCAAAGAATAAAATACTAAACTAATTTTTGCAAAAAACAAAAAAATAATAATAAATATTGATATACCTAATATAGTTTTCATTATAGCAGACGTTATTTTTATTTGTGACTTGTAAAATATTATAAACGTTATTGTATGCATAATATTATGTCATTTATATCGGTGACATCGCATAATTATATGACTCTCTTTCGAAAGAGTTTTAAATATTCAAAAAAAAAAAAAAGCAAGTGAAGGGTCAATCCTGCCGCAGGGATATAGATGTGCCAATCATAGTGTTTAATTTTAATTAGAATTTGAATGCAATGATAAACCATTGCATTCGAAAAAACGATTCTGAGCGATGTTCAGTCAGATAATTTAGGTAGGTATTGATTAAAATTTTAACTTTTTTTTTTATTAAATATTAAAAACGCAAAATTTTATCACACATATATGTATATTATTATCACTTTGGTTAATATTATAAACTTATATATTATTTAGCTGATGAGTCGAATTCGTCGAAATTTCATTGTGAAAAATGTCATTTTTTCGTCGTTTTTTCTGTCGAATGTGGTCAATTTTGAGAAATTTTCAACCGAAAACATATTATGTTATTTGTGAAAATAGAAGCCTTATTTTGGGTAGTAAAAGTGTCTTCAGACATAAAAAGAAAAAAAAGACACACATCATTGTAAAACAAATACATTCTTCGCTTCACTCAAAATCTAAAAAAATCTTTTGAGGAATATTTCAAAATAATTAAAATTGTCTAATTACTATGAATATAAAACAATACATAATAATATGTTTATCGATAAATACAGAATTATAATATAATACAAATAAAGACAAATTCTAAATAAAACGAATATTTTATTTTTAAACAATCAAATTAATGTAAATCAAATTAATCTATAAGTATAATAATTATATAGGTATTGAAAAATTAAAATAATAAAATAAACAGATAATAACTATTTTTATTAACGAAATATAATAGTGTGTGTTCGTGCGAGTGTTTACAATTTAGCACACTCTAATTGAATTACTCAGTTTCCCCTTGCGCTAAATAGATAGTAAAAATAAATAACCTAGGTAATATACACCAGGGGCGATCGTTCGGTCGAACAGGGAATATTTCATAGTGATATTTCTCTGTTAGAATTTATTTTTATATAATAAGTCATGTTTCGCGATTTCCATTAATATTAATAATTATAATTACGGTAAAATTATAAAATAAATAAATATTTTATTTTACAAAAACCAAACTTCAAAGGAGAAATATTACATTTTTTGTCGACCTTTATTAACAAATGGTTGGCCACCCGTTGTTTTGAAATATAATAATAAATTATTCGATTTTTACTTTAAAAAAATGTAATATTGTGACATTTAATAACACAAAATACAATATATTATAATTTATTTAATTAGTCAATATTAATAGCTTTATCAATCAAATTTTAAGTATAATACAAATAATACTGCGTTATATTAATACCTATGAGTATTATAATTATTGTTAGTAATATTTTAATATGAATAATATTCAAGTTGCAAAGATCATAAAATATGCTAAATTAATATACACAGAGGCAAGTCTATTAGATGTTAGATGTAAAAATCAGCAAATTGTAATAGAGATAGAGCTCAATGCAATATTTCTTTATAAAAGTATAACTTCACATTACTATATTATGCTGTATTTAAATACTTAAATAAAATGGAATTTAATGATGAATTGCTTAATAGTAAATAATTTAATGATTATGGATTAAAATTAAAGAAAACAATGTCAAATTGTATTTATTATTATTTTTTTTTTTTAACACGAAAATAAAATTGTTGTTATAATAATGTCATAAATAATTATTGACAATATTAATAAATAGTATTATGTATTATCATATTGTTATATCCGTTGCAAATATCATTGTACTCTTATATCGAAATAATGAATATAATCTTGAGATTTTTTAATTGGTCATAATTAATAGGTACCCAATTCGTCAACTGTTTAGTTAGGTATTATAATATTATATAGGCACCACTATACTTATGCTCATGTGACGTATGTATAATATTATATATACTCGCGTAAATATTATGTGTTTCTAAATTGTAAATTTTATAAAAAAAATTTAAAAAAAATTTAAAAAAAATTTAAAAAAAATTTAAAAAAAATTTAAAAAAAATTTAAAAAAAATTTAAAAAAAATATGTTTAAATGGAAAAAATATATATACTTAGATTTTTTTTTGCGCGCATCGTGTAGATTATGCAGTATGTTTTGGAATTTGCGGCGTTCAATTTTTTAATCCTCTCAAACTGTGTATTATAATAATAAGTATCTCGTATGCCATTCGATACAAGTACATGATATAAAATTATTATATTTTATATTTTTCTCGTCGACGATTATTTTCGTGGGTTCGTATTAACGAAGAACGATATATTATTAATGTATATTTTAAAACTCCGACCCGCGGGTAAAATTTTCGCCGGTTCGACGTAAAATAAAACAAAAAACTGGACGAGAAATAGTTTATTTCTCCCTCCCATCACTGTCGTTTTCATCTCCGTAACACCGGTATTTATTTTCTCGGCTCTTTTTTTTTTCTTTTTTTTTGATACCCTTTCGAAATCGTTGAAAATGAATATTTTTTCTACCAATAATATTATGTTATATTATAACGGTAATCGAAATTTTCGCGCAAACGGTTTTTCTACAATATTAGGCACACGACGTTTAAGTAATAATTAAATTGTGCAAATATAATATCACAACGATATACCGAAGTTGAGTCCCCCTTCCCCCCTCGTTGGAGGAAAACATTGATTTTATCGGTTGAGAAATTGTTACACCAGCCCACCACCACGGGCACCTTAACGCATCGCACAATACCGACACGCGGCGTGTGTGCCTACTTCACCGCTGCCTCTGCCGTCTGACGAGTACGCGCCATTTTGGGTCATATCGTATTGATATTTCACCACGTTTACCGTCGTCATCGCCAACGCGTACATAGAGTCCTCGTGTTCCATACCGCCGAGTGTTTTGCCGCCACACAGCCGGTTACGCTAATTATTAATATTAACCCGACGACCGACGCCGTCGAGGCCATCTTATTAGCTGGAATTCCAAAAAAAAAAAAAATCGTATAATTGCATACATTATATTATTATATAAGGTACTCAAAGACGGGGAAAAAATCCAAGTACCATTGTTACCTGGTACGTGGTATGCAGTTGAATATACAGGAATGCGGTAAGATTCACCCTAAAAACGATAAACGGACAAAATGTGTATTATGGACACGGTTCATATCGTTTCGTATATACTGTGATATCATAAAATATGTTTATGCAATTTTTAATTACATTACGAAATAATTTAAATTGGTCAGTACAATAATTGCACTTGCGTACTTAACGACTGTGGAAATAGTTTTAAATATGACGTATGTACACAATACGTACAGTCTAACAACTTTTCTCCGTTCGTGCCCGAGCTTAACACAATCGTAACGCCATCGCATATTGATTATAATATCTCGCATGACATGTTCTTTCTTTCAAATCATGTTCACAATACCAAGATGAAAAAATAAATGTGTAACATACTCACAAACCTAACAAATTGTAAATAAACTCATCCACGTGAAATTTGTTTTCCCCTGAAAATCACTCTAAAATATTGTATATACAATATACTCTTAATATGTCCATAATATTATTGACGTTTTTTTTTTTTTTTAGAAAAAATAACGAACATTTCACGTTTATTTTTTTAATAAAACGAATAAAAATATCAAAATATCATATCGTATTTTTTTTTTTTTTTTTTTTTTTGTCCAATCCACAATAATTGAAACGAATACGTGGCGGTATGCTTTTACAGATTAATTTTAAATATAATATGTGTATACTTGTATATAAATCTGATCGTCAAAGACTTTAGTTTTCTTTGTTGCCATTCGCAAGATTTTTGACGGAACAATTTGTTATTATTAAAAAAAAAAAAAAAAAAAGAAGAAATTAAAAACTTTTTAAGGACATAATATCGAGATAGTCGATATTATTTTTCGTCCGATTTCGCAAGATTAAGCTTACTATAGAATAGAATATTATATATATTATATATAGGTTTATCATAACTTTATCTTTTCTCGCTATTTCCAATAAACTTTTCGCGAGTATTGATTTTGGATACTTATATAATACTACTCGTATATAATATGTGTGCGTGTGTACATAAATATTTCACTTTATAGATAGAAATGTTTTTTTTTCAATACATTCTCTCCATTGTAGTTATTTTTGTGTTATGAATAAAGTACGAAACGTACAATTTGTATTAGTTTTGAGTTGGAAGGAACGCGTGGTTGCATACAGGTATACAGACGTTAAGTAAAATTATTTTTATGTAAATTATGTATTACAATATAATATAATATGTACACTGTACATGCATTTTAAAATTCATTCGAATATTAATTACTTCGGTTAATGTAGGTGACCGTATGATTTACAATTATTTGAAAACCCCGAACGGATAAATATTTTAAATCGGTGTAACGATAATTTTATGTTAAATATAATAATAATAAAATCGTAGGCGTCTCTTTTTTGTATCTTGATTATTATACACTTCGAGTAATAATTTAAAATTTGATTTAAAAAAAAAAAAAAAAAAAAAAAATTACCATATAATATTATTTTATTTTTTACATCTTCTAATTTTTAAAATTAACACACCGACTTAACCGTATCATTGGATAAAAATATTATTATATTACCACAATATTATTTTAGTAAACAATTTTTTTTTTTTTTTTTTTTTTACGAACGTTTGTAGAATCATATTTGTGTCGTTTGGTATGGTTTCATTAACGTCACAAGAATTCGATAAATAAAGCACATTATACTTTCCAAAAATAAGTGGATTGCTGGAGGTGGTTGTGGTTTCGATATGGATCGTGCGGGAGTGAAACGCAACGTAAAAACGGAACGTTTGAAAATGACAAATTGCTATTGCTAAATACGCGACACGGCGGTCATGGAAATGTATAAATATGTCGCTGGATTATTCTGGGAAAATGATTAATAGCAGCATACGATATCCACCCCCACAACCCTCGAGTGGCAACCACGTACCCTCCTCCGCCGACTACGCATTGTCACTCGTTTTATCCTAAACGTTTTGTTTGTGTTTTCATCTTTTTCTTTATTTTATTTTACTTTTTTTTTTTTTTTTTTTGCGCTCCAACACACCTAAACCAACGAGAGGCTTTTCATTTTAAACCGCCATTGCATTACCCTTCACCTTTACTAAGGGTAACTCGTACCCCTTCAAATGTTTTCATAAAATATTAAATCCTGTTTTTAATTTTTTTTTTTTTTCTGTAACGAATTCATTATAAATACATCGGTAAGGTATGCCTCGCTGCTAAAGTTACAAAATCGGATCTCTATATTATTATAGAAAGGAAACCCGAGACCCGAACTATAGGATTCGCGCAGGTAGCCGTATAAAAGAATAATATTTAAACTTTTTTTAAAATCTCTATAAGCTTACATAAATTGTTGTAATAAAGTTACATAAATTGTAAAAAAACGGAAGAGTCACGGAAATAGTAAAATATACGGTTTTAAATGAGAATTTAGTTGTTCTCTATATATTATATTGTATATTTATTGTGAGGCTAACTTCACCAAATGACCACTAAACTATAAATATAGTATTGTACTATAATAGTATATATAAATTTTATTACCTACCTATAACGTATTGTTATATAGTCTATTGTATACTATTATAAAAAATCAATTGTACACAATTTATTACAATTTGGACGTTAATAAGTTTGTATATTTTAACTTTATACACTGTTTAAATCGTAATAAATAAATTGAATTGTTTTACTTTGCGAAAAATATTATTAATTGAGTTTTAATAATTTTAAACGAGATGTCTACTTCTTTAGAAATAAATTGATATATTTTAATTATTAATTTATTATATTTATATACCTATCTATGTAATATCTATAATATGTTTTAGATTCCCATTCCTTGTAGACCACAAAAGACATTTTCAGTTTTGGTGTATGAAATCCCCGAAGATATTCCAGATGAAGATATTCGTCATTCG
This sequence comes from Tetraneura akinire, assembly GCA_021307375.1. Lineage (NCBI taxonomy): Eukaryota > Metazoa > Arthropoda > Insecta > Hemiptera > Aphididae > Tetraneura > Tetraneura akinire. Next base: position 2,927,398 of record JAIUCT010000021.1, on the reverse strand, counting down.
TTATACAAATTTCAAACTGTCGTAGAAGTTTCTAGACTTTATCATACAGGTAAAGATATATTTTAAGTTTTATAATATAATTAATAATTTTTATACATAAAAATCTCCTACTAAAACATAAATCAAATATTGTATTTCATAAATTTCAAATGAATGACTATTATATTATCTACCTATATTATTTTATAATATATTAACAGACATAAAAATGATTTTATTATTATAAAAATTGAACCCAATTTATAATATTATTTTTTTTATGAGTTAATATTGCTCTATATGCAATATTAAATTATTATTTAACTATAAAAAAAATAAGTAAATTCAATATTAAAATTGAACAAAGTAATTATTATAACATAAAGATAATCAATATTATTAATTAGCAATATATTTATATAATATGTTTTTAATTAAAAAATAATGTAGTGTATTATAATATTATGATTATACTCCTATATTAACTTGTTCTATACAGAATTAATAAAACCAATTACATATTATTTAATTAGTACGTGTGTTTAAATTACATCTTGCAACGTTTGGAGTTGGGTTTGGTAATAATTCTAAAGTTTCCAATGTAGGTAGAATATTACTCAAATTCATAATGATAATAATTTTCTAAGTTGGAACATCATTAACCATAAGTAATGAAAACTACTAAGACAAATTATTATTCTGTGCAATGTTTAAATGTCAAGTCATTTGGCTCATAATATAACTTAGTACCTAATAGTATTAAATAATCGTATCTTTCAAACGTAATATTGTTTATCACAATTCATATATTTTGAACGTTTTACATTATAAAATAAATAAGACCTACATTTTCAATATATAGTAGTAAATGAAATAAAATACGTCTTATAATTTGCATATTATATTACAAATATTATTTCTATCTAAATATTTAATATTTTAATCATATGCCAAAAAACTATTATTTTTGTATTTTTACTATAAGTACACAAAATCATATATTATCTCATTAATAAACATTTATGTAATCTGATACTTTTAATGTGAAAAGTGCATAAAAAACCTAATTAATTTTATTATCACCCTGAATTATAATTTATAATAATTATTATTGACAATCGTAATATTATCTATGTTTTTTTTTTATTATTATTATTAATTATGGTACCTATGTCTCATTAAAATGTATTTATTTATTATTCTTTTTAATTTTTAAATGTATATATAAATTTGGAATAATAATAATATAAAAAATAATAACATTGTTCACAATATTGGACGAATAACTGCATTTTTATTGAAAGTCGTACATTAAAATTCAAAAAATAAACCATAAATGCGAATAAGATATATAATATAAAATATATATACACACAAGTATATAAATAGAAAATGACCAAATAAAACATGTAAAAATAATAATATTTATTATGTTGAATTTGCTATTTTTTCTTGATATAAAAAAAGATTTTACGAGGTTTCGTCGGATTTTTTTCGCCGATTCAATGACTTATATATTAGTTCATATGAAAATATATATGGCATATCGGTTCTCGTTTTCATGAATGTATAAGGAAATAACAAAAAAATATTGGTTTTTCCTTTTGAATACATTTGTGTTTTATTTATTTCCTCTCTCGCTCATCCACAATATACATCTATCTACATACATTCCAATAGTATAACCCAGAGATTCCGACAAGAAAATATACTTGATAAACCCTTACAGTGTCCAGCGGCGATATGTTGTCTGCGAGAAGGAGTGTCGGGTAAGGCTTGTGCGATTTCTTTTTTCCCACCCTATATATACCGAGGGATAATACTTGGGCATATCGAAAATGTTTATGGGTTCTTATTATTTTACCCGTGGGGCGAACGCCAAAATCATAACACTGCAACACCACAAAAACTACTGTTTAAGAGCAACCAAAAAGAGCTGTCTACTTTATTACTATAATAAAATAATAGCCTAAAGTATTAGAATTTGATACATTTATGTTGCTGTATCATAAAAAAGTATATTGTGTAAGTACACAACAATGTATATTGTGATATAAAAATTGAAAATCAAAATAATCCTTGATTGTCTTATACGATAATATTTTATTAAATAATGGATAACCGAAAAATTGAGTTCATTTCTACACATTTTATTGTGTAAAAAAAAAATTTTTAATGAAAAATTCATTAGGACTAAATTTAAAATAAATTAAAATAACAAAAATTATATAATATATAATTAACACTCTTTCAACATAAAGAATTTGTTCTTATATCAAAATATTTAATAAAATTTATTTAACTGGATGATTATAGAAATGTTTGAAAATATTACCAGACCATACAAAATTAAACCAATTAATTAATTATATTATTAGTTTGAATTATGTACCTAGGTAGTTAAGTTAAACATTACAAAAAAAATATCAATTATTTTTAATTTTATAATAAATAAAATATGCTTATATTATACAGTTATTTTAAAAGATAAAAATAATATTATAAGTTATAATATATCTTTTTACCTTCGTTTTTATAAAATTATAAAAATAATTATATTTATTACTCACCCCGTATATTGAATAAATCAGGACTAGATACCTATCATAAATAATAACAAAAATTATAATTTTTGAAAAATGTAAGTTTAATTTTGAACAAATTGGTAAGTATATAATATAATTACCTCTCAATATTTGTAAATCTCGTAAAATATAAACTTGTTATATTTACTAGGTATTGCCCTAATATTGAATAAAAAAGACTCGTATTAATTCACTTATCGTTTTGCTTCTAGTAAATATATTCTTATTATTGAATTAAGTGCATCCTATGAACTCCACCTTTGAGGTTTTGAGAAATACCACATTATAAAATATAATTGCATGACAACAACGTATATACACTCGTATACATGCTATTTTCTTGAACAATAATCAAATTAAGATACACAAATAATTTGTACATGGAAGATTTAATTTTTGTTACCATACAGAAAAGTACACGGGCATAAATATATGTATAATAATTCAAAAAATTTCAGAATTTAATTATAAATTTCAAAGGTACATTGTTCTCACGATATAGTAACGATTTAATCATTAAATTCACTATATAGCGATGGTTTAACAAATATTCTATTCTATTATAAATTTTAATTTAATGGAATAGTTGAATTAATATATATATATATGTGTGATTATTTTATAATATATAAAGTAAAATTACACAATTTATAAAAAAAGCAAATATTATGATCGAAAGATCGAGTAAAATATGAGTAAAATGAAAATAAATATATTTAAAAGTAAATAATTATTAAATAGGTAGATATATATTAGGTATCAAATTAGTCATATCTGTTAGGAAAAAATAAAGTAATTTTATAAAATAAGCATTCAAAAATATGTCAAGTATAGTATTTAAGATATAAGATGCTACTAAAAACATTGTTGCTCACAGGCAATGCACACACTATGCACTGTAAGGTTAAAATTTGAAATAATTTGAAAATGTAAATAATTATTAATTTATTAGATTGCATTTTATTTTGTTTTTATTAGGTTATATTTCTTTAAAAATAGAAATTAACATTTCTATTCGTCGTATATGGAGAGTTTTAGATCAAATGTAATATAATATTAATTAGATCAAATATTTATCCACTCTATAATATTATGTCGATATTAATTATAATACTTCTATATTATTATGATTCTTTACAATCGACCGATGTTATTTATTTTTTCCTTTATCCACTAACTAAAATGTAAAATGTAAAATATTATTCTTAAATTTTATAAGTTTATGTTAGGTCTGCAAGCCTAATAGCTATATGAGACCTGTAATTATAATATTATAAAAATATGTTCCTCGTGTTGTGTATTATTTTACTTTTCTAATACTGAGGTATAATAATTTCCAATAAAAATTACTATAATGATCATAATGGTTATCAATATAAAAATTAATGACAATAATTAAATTTTATTAATTCATTTTACATTTCAATAATGATTACTTCAACTTCAAATGTATTATAATTCTCATTAAAAAAAAAAAAAAAAAAAAAAAAAAAAAAGATTACTTAAAAAATTGAAATATTATTTGTAGTATTATAAGTATAACTATTAAGCATAAATTAGATAGTAGCTAATAGTAGATTAAAATTGAACAGTACTTATATAAATATTTGTTTTGCTTTATATAAATGTATTAATTAAAAAGTACTTTACAAACTTTATCGTCAATTTTTATAAATTAATGAATTTTAAAAATGATAACTATAAAATTTAAAAACAAATTTTTTTTAGATATTATAAAAAGATATCTCTGTATAATTATAAATATACAAGTTATTATTTAAAACTTTAAAAAAAAAAATAGTTTAATCACGTATAAAATATAATTTAAAAAATATATTTACATTAATACGAGTATGTTAACTTAAAGCGTAATAGTTAAATATTTATAATGTAAATACAGGATGATGAGAATTTTATATTACATGAAACGATGAGTTTTCAATGAATCATATTTAATTATTATTTCAATCATAAAAATTTGTATTTAAATTGTATATTTCATAAAACAAATATAATTATTAAACATTTCTCTTTGAAGGTTAAATACTAATCGGAAGCTTAAAATAGCAATATAAATAATAATAATAATAATACCTATATATTATAATATAGATAATGAAATTATAATTATTAAATAAAATTTTAATATTTAAAATATTATTCAACCTTGTTTTATAAATTATAAAAATTATATCTGTGTTCACATACTTTATACGAGCGAAAAATTGTATCGTCTATGCATATTATATATTACAGGCGTGTAAGTACTAATATAAAACCAGTTTAAATGATTTTAATATTATATTTTTTCGTTTAATCGAGCCTAATTATATTCTAACGAGAACATAAATTCATAGAAAAAAAAATTATAATTTTAAAATATCTATAAAAATTAGTTTAAAACAATATTACAATCCCAATGGTATGATATTATTATCAATCATGAAAACGAATTGAACACAAAGATCGATCGTATAATACGGTACATACAGTAAAATATTACAAATAATAAATTCTAAGTACGAAATGACAATTTCATAGACGTCGTGTCGCTGATATGTTAATAAATATCGACATATTATTTTATTTTTTTGTGTTTTAAACGTATATCATCGTTATTTCGTATAATTCTGGTTAAAAAGTATATTTATCACGCGTGATGAATAATAAACCCTGCGAATGATATCGTCATTGTTATAATGGTAAACCATTCTTTGTGCGTGCCGTTTCAATTATTATATTTTTATAAAATAGAAATTCTAACATTACATGGTCCAACGGAACAGTGGGAGGCGAAGTGTATAATATCCGTTTAGGATATGGGCTTCGACAGCCGAGTGGTATATTGTCGCACATTTCCAAATCCATTATCAAGGAGAAAATAACATTCTAAGATTTTATTTATTAATATTATTTATTTTTTTTATTTTATTATTATTATTATTATTATTATTATTATTATTTTATTATTATTATTATTATTATTATTATTATTATTATTATTATTATTATTATTATTATTATTATTATTATTATTATCGCGTCGATGTATTACGATTTAAAAATCCGTATTCAAATTAAGTGTTTCGCATTATTTATAAAAACAGCGAGATGCCGTTCCCAGTATATCCGTAAATTAGTATACCTACTGATTTAAATTTTATCTCGTTCTGTTCTACGCGTGCGGTTTAATATTAATATTATGTCTAAAGCGTGGCATTTTCCTCGTAATAATATTGTAAATATTTCCCTTGAAATACGCGCCTTCCACTGTGTTTTTGTTGTAATAGAATTTTGTAAAATCATACCGAAAGTAGATACACAATAATAATATTTGAATTCATAATGCACGAGTGTGGCGAATAATATTTTTCATTAAAAATGTTTCATTGTTTTCGATTATTCAAAACGCATGTACACGTATATCGCGATTAAAAATAATATTTATTCTTTTTAATTTAATTGAACCATAAAAATAACAAAAACACCCGCTCATAATATCATTAATTTAAAAATAAAATTAAAAAATATTATTATCATATAACACCGTTGATAAAACATTTTATTATATATATATCGTAGGTACGATATTATTACGGCCGTTTTTACTCCGTCGGCCTGAAGTACTATATTCGGTCTCACTAATTGATCGATTTCTGATTTCTCCATTGTCATTCACTAATTTGTATATAGATTCCTCCTTCTTCTTAAGAACATTTCACACTAAGCCATATCGTTGGAAAAATATTTGTAAAAATGCATCTAATGTAAAGCGTATTTTGCTATAATTAAATTTGGATCAACACGTTACTACAAACGTCACTTCAAATTGTTTTAACTGTTTACGTTTATGCAGGAAAACTATAAATGTTAAATTTATGGAAAATATAATTTTATCGAACTTGATTTCACTTATTTTATGATAGATGAACTAGCAAACGTCAATATTATTTACAAGAAACACGTTATATCATATAAAAAAGTATATTTAAAATATTTAAAAACAATAGAATTTATTCTCCGAGGATTAAAGAATATAGATATTCATTTTTGTTTATCTGTTTGTTACATCAACATAATTAATTTAATCGAAATATATTCCTCTACTAAGTATTTTAAACCCTGGTTATACATTCGACCTTAGTGGTCTAATTACATATATTATATTGGTAAAGACGGTTTTTATTTATTCCTCGAGTTTTAACGATTATATTATATTACATTTTTAAATGTTATCAATGTAAGTTTATACATTTTTCAAATCAAATTGATAACTAAGATTATTATTCAAACCTAGACGGTGCGATTGGAACGATTTAAAATTTTAAGTTTTAACAATATCGTAAAAACGGTAATCGTTCGGAATCATTTTATAAACCAAATCGAAGACAATAATATTATTATATTATCGTCATGACGATTTGTATAATGACATAATAATCGTCAACATGCACGACCAATTCAACGTTAATTTTATGGCGTTGGCGTAATCTTGCGCCATTCTCACACATACATTTGCATGTAGGTCTTACGCCAATGGCCAAACGAACGCCGTTGTTTTTTTTTCGAATATCAAAAACGAATATTCTACAACGGTCTGTATGTCGTTTACGTTGAATTTTACAGGCTCGTTTACCCGGCCAACAAACGAATACGAAATTATAAACGATTCGATTCCTTTAGCGTATTTCGTATTTAATCAGTCCCAAGTCTATAGAGAGATAGCAATTTTACGGTAAACCAGAAGTCGTAATTCCAAATCCGAAGAATTCTGTATTTTTCGTGTGGCATCACTCAAACGACGCTAAACGTCAACGTGAAAAATGATCGATTGAGATTTGACTGACGACTTGACGAACGTCAATTCAGCGTACAGTCATAGATAATATCATTAAGATTTACACGCGGAAGTTCAAACAACGGAATATTCGACAGCGATGCGTTTTGCCGCATCGGTGACACGTCAAACATTCAACTAACGAAATGGAATTACGCACGACGTAAACGCACGACCCAAGGCGCAAAACGCGATTGATTCGTATTTCATATTGTTTGCTTTATTTTATTATTTTGTACGTTTCCAATATTATTAATAAAAAAATAATAAATGTAAATAACACAATTAGGACGTTTTCTAACCTAACCTAACCTAATTATATTTATCTTACAGTTCTTAAACATTTTACTACACATTATTATAATAATTTTATTTTAAATATTTTGCGAAGCAATCTGTGTGCCAGTCTAAAATATTTTTATCGCGAGAATGCGTCTTGCACAACATGGTATACATTTGAACTCTGGTAAAAGGGACAAAAAATAATTGCACAGTATTTACTGTTTTTTTTTTTTTTTTTTTACTATAATGATACATTATTTGATTATTTTAAAAACGATATTTTAATATTTCGTTCGCTCCGTATACGTACATTGTAAAAATATAAAGTACGAACAACGGCCCCAATACGAGTCCGTTGTATTATAATAATAATAATGATATATATTGAAAAAATATTATACTAAACACTTAGCCGGAATGAAAAATAAATATTAATAGGAATCGCGGCCCGCCGAGACCATTTGTACTGATTAAAGTAACGTTTCAATATTTTATTTTCCATATTCGTTTCTTTGTATTTCTTTATTTTAATGCCACACTCGTCTCGCCGTTGACACGATCTGCGACCCTGCCGACCGATAGCGACGGATTCTCGTGGCAATATTACAATATTTTTTTTATAAAATTATTTTATAATTATTATATCGTAAAGTACTTACCTGCTATAGGTAATAGAAAATGGCGATGTTTATCGTGTGGTTTTTACTTTGACCCTCGTGCCAAGTAATATTGTTATAAAATGTACGTACTCGTATGTGACGGCCCGCGAAAAAAAATCTTTTGCATCATGTATATTATAATAATATAACAACGTCATCGCATGTTATTACGCGCACGGTGTATACGTGTAATACGCGTATATAGAAAACCGATAAAAAATATACGACTTAACCAAGCGTACATAATACATACGCGCGCACTGGCCCTGCGAGAGGATACGGTTATATTATTTTTTTAGACATATTTCCCCCCTTTTTCTCTTTCCGTTATATCATCGTATTTGTTTGTATTTTTCGTCTTTGTACAGTACAACGCACCGAGTACATAATAATAATCATAATTATTATTATTATTATTATTATTATTATTATTATTATTATTATTATTACGCGTTTTCAATAGCGAGTTATGTTATAATATTATTCGAACGGTCAGCACAGAAAATTTCGTTCAACGTTATAATAATGCGTGTACGCATTTAACGTTTTCCGCCAGAACACCAGAGGCACCACACCCTGCTACCGGGGTTGATTTATAATATAATATTGTATAGTTGTATACGCTCACGTACACGTCACATAATAACTCTGTGTATAATCCGGTATACGTATACCGAATACACGGTATACGGTCGATTCGCGCGTTGTTCTCCACGTCGGTTACATCGTTTATCACGTCAGTTGTCGGCGCGCGCGCGTTCGTCCGCCGGGTTGTTTTGCCGGACACACGATGGATATATATATATATAATATAATATAATATAATATAATATAATATAATAATATATAGATAGCACGGAAAGTTCCGGACGCGACGGCCCTGTGATGGAAGGCGGTCGTATACCGGAGTTGCGGTTATTAATACCTTCGACCGACCATACCGGTATACCGCAACACATGTATATACCGAGCCTATATCTCTCACACACACACTCTTTTCATCTCAATTATTTTATGTATATCGCGTGTGTGTGTGTGTGTTATATTATATTCTACGGTATGCTTTACCGCGCTGCACGCTACGCGTAATATAATAGTCCCTACGTGCCAGGGTTCGGCGGCGGCGGCGTCGTGCAAAACCACACGTATAATAATGTATTTTGTTTTTGGGAGTGTATTTCTCCGGCCCTGTCGACGAATCATTTGTTTAAAAACCCGTCGCCCGACGCTTGCCGGCCGATGGCCAGTGCGTTCAGAGGAAGCGAAGGTCGAAAGACTAACGACCCAGGTCTCAGGACTAATAAAGAATTCGCGCAACGTTCGTGACCTTTTCGGCACGCGCATAATATACATCGTGTACGAACCAACCGAGGGCGTAGGAGAGAGTTAGACCGAAACGTCCGCCACGCTATATCGCCCAACCCCGTTAGAGCACACCATCATGACCGATACGACCCTCATCTCGTCACTGCCGTTGACGGACCATGGTATAAGTCGTATGATAATAATATATATGCCATGGTTAGCGGTTACCGCATTATGGTTCACGCTGACCAGGGACCACCTTTAAAATAAAATCTTACAACGAACGACACTATGGCGCGGCGCCTGTGTACGACGACCGATCGCTCGTTTGTCATTGCGTTCAGGTACGGAAACACTACACGTTTACGTATAGCAGCTGTATTATAGGTCACTCACTTGCATTAATTCGTTTGGCGCCAATCGAATTTAAAAAAAAAAATCGAAACAGGACCACGAAAAATTTTTTGTTTTTTGATTCTCGAAATTATGTTTCATAGATGCGAAGATTAGTTTTTAACCGATGAGTGGCAGCTAAAGATAGCTTATTAAAGTATAATTTTATCAAAAAGAATAATATTAATATTATTTTTTTTAAAAAATTTTTTATTCTTATTAGGTATGATTATTATATAAATAAAATTGTTTATGATTTTTCATAAAATATTCATTTTAATGTTTAAATACATTCATTTTATTGGCAGATGTCTCTATAAATATAATTTTATATAACTTAATATTTAAATTATTCTTAAAAAAATTTAAATATTTTATGAAAAGAAATTATCATTTTCTGACTAACCTTATATAGTATAAGTATAGCTCAGACTCTCTGTTCTCTGTACCTACGTAATTTTATGTTCAGCCATTTCTTCTCGTAAAATTATAAACATTTTATTTATCTCTTTACAGTCTTACTTTTATTCAAGATACATTATTTATATTACTTTTTTATGTAAATAGCTTACAGATTTGTATATATTATTCGACTTTTAATCAAAATATGTAGTTTCATTTGTTTATAATTTCAATATATATATAAACCATAAAATTTCCCTAGAAACTAAAATGAAATTTTATTACAACTGCATTGCATTATAAATTGATCAACCTACTATGGAATTACTACTTATTTGGAATAAATATCAATAAAAAATATGTAATATATCAAAAAGTTAATAAACAAGAAGGTTTTACATATGACAATAAAAAATCCAATATAAAAGTTGTTGGAAAATAAAATTAAACTATATGAAATAAACCTGGTTTTTAAAAAGTTATGACATATCTATTTCCATACCTACTATAAAAACGTGGATGAAAATATTTGATTTCGTATTACGTATTTTATATTATATTTCTTCTTGTTAGTTGCATAATATAATATTATAATAATAAGAAGAAGTTACATTACATAACGTTAAAACGTACCATTCAAATTTCAAATATAACAGTATAAAAAATCACTTCCAGTAAAAGAAGAAAAAAATAATTTTCTCTACTTGTAACATATATTTTTTTTTTTATACCAACAAGGACACATTGTTTTGATTTTATACGTCAAAATTGTAATTATTATTTATTATAATAATATTATATTTTACACGTTTCAATTTCTGGAAAAAAAAAAAAAAAAATATCATTGTTTATGATTTATTTAAATTCGAAAAGCGTTCTTCAAAAATATATATTTAGAATATTTTGTGGTATATCTTTGTGCTAACGTTTTATGTAACTGAAAAACAACAGCGTAAATATAATATTATATAATGTGGAAAAACGACAAAATTAGAATATTATGTAATGTACCCCATTGTCGACGAATGACGGGTTTAGAAAAATTCAATTATAATTGTTATTGTATTACGTAAACTGTATTTTTTTGGTTTCGCCGTCGTATTGAATTTTATAATTATGAATTCGATTAAAACTCAATTTGAAACAATAATATCGTAGTGCGCATAATAATAATATAAAATCATTACAAACAGCCGAAGTTCAAATCGTATAACCTTAATTTTACATTCGCCAAAAATTTTTTTTATAATATTTATGTGTAATTTTTACGTTAATAATTTTCTTCGTTATTTCAATTTTTTTTTTTCAAATTTCCGAGCATTTTAACTTCAATAATGTAACGCTGTAACCCACCCACACAATATATTAATATCGGTTGTATAATTCGATTTCTTCAGAACGTATTTTTTGTATGCTGTACGGTATAATATTATTATTATGAAGATAAAAACAGTCCAGTTCCCGGCTTGTCAATGGATTTTTTAATTAATTATATCGAAATTTCGTCGATCGCTTTTGTAGTTATTTTTGCATGTTATTATAATACGTCGATGTTATTATTAAGACCGAACGTGATATTATTATATTATACTCGATTAGCGGACAAAAAGGTCTTGGCGCGAAACGGAATATTATTAGGTACTGTGTAATGTACACTCGCATTCGTGTGATATAGTCTAAAAGTTACATAATAATATCAGGTCGATAATTGAATTTGAAAAATCCCCGGGCGTCACGACGGCGACCAAATTAACAACGGGTGGCGCAACTATAAAGTTAGCCTTTTCAACCCTTTGGTTTTCGTGCTACGTCTCGCCACTGGTCTTCGTGTCTATGACCTTTATTCGTCGTAGAGCTATCGTTCGGTCTAATTATAATCGACTAGACATACGGTTTCGATCGTCGAAGGGCGCCAAAATTCCTACCATTACGACGTACGAAAATATAATAATAAAACTAATAATTTTATTACGCGTATTTGGACGGTTTGGAGATGCGTGTATATGAGTAACATTGGCATAACATAATAATAATAATAATAATAATAATAATAATAATAATAATAATAATAATATAATATGAGACGAATGTGAAGTCCTAAAACTTTCGGTGGATACACGCTTCAAAGTGTATATAATAAATTAATAAATAATAATAACAATGTATTAAGGAGAAAACGAAATTATATTTTTATACAAGAGACACGTTTGTGGAATTTTAAAAACCTAGTTAAAGTGATCATATTATTATTACGTACTTACATAATATTTTTATTTTTTCTGTTGGCCGTATACAGGTGGATTCCGTTGCCCTTTTATCTTAACTCGTATTCATATTATAATGTGTATTATATAGTATACATACAAATTTGAAAGTTTTTTTTTATTATTATTATCGAGAACTTAAAATAAAATCATTTACGGTTTTACGAGTATATTATATTATAATATACGTTTTTCGTTTATGCTCCAAAGTAATATTATGATCGGACAGTTGGTTTTCCGCCTTTAAAGGTTGTTCGAATCAAATTAAAAATAATTATGAATGTCAACATATAATTAAACAACTATAATATAACAACTCAATAATTTTTTCAAAAATATTAATATTAAAAAATTCTGTTTATATCTCAAAGTTTCTATTACATTTCATATAATTCATTAATAATATAATGTTACTTTGAAGGCATAAAATAAAAATCATTTATATGACGTTCTTGTTTAGAAATTTTTATTTCGGCTTCAAATAGAAATGTATTGTTTTTACGATTATGTGTTTTTTTTTTTTTTTTTTTAGATTTCGAACAAAGAATTACGTACTATTTTTATAATGCCATTTTTTTTTTTTTTTTTATAATGTTTATTTGAAGACACTTTTTCGAATAGAAATAATAATCCGATTACTTAGTTTCGTTATAAAATTTCATCTACCATCGTACTTTCCCTGATTCTAATTCATTTTTCGAATTTTCCAATAGTTTTTATACGATAGGAAAAACTAATCGAAAAGAAAAATTCAATAAATTCCATTTCCTTCTTTCCGTTCTAACCCGAGTCAATGATTACGATTTTAATTTCTTATTGAAACGAAGTTAATGCTAATATTTTTTTTTTTTTATAAAGTCTCGTATATTCTAACGAAGACATCACGATTAAATTATTATAATTTATAACTGTTATTAAATAAATATAACGAAATGCATATTTGTTTTAATATTTGAACATTGTTTAAAATGTTTATACGAATGCGATGATTTATTATTGCTTTCAAAACATAAGAATAATAATCATAAAAAGCATTAATCATTACAACACTGTAATATTTTGGTCAGTCAAACGTTGTCGTCTCCAAAAACCAATAGGACGAACGAGGTAATTTCGTCACCGTTATTTTAGCGAAATAATTTTTATATAATATTCATTTTTTTTTCTATTTGACAAAACTATTGTGTCCTTTTGGTTTTTCAACGTGTACAGTACTATAATAACTATATAATTGAATACAATTTTATTCGTTCAAGTTTTTAAAGATAAAATTAACCATTAAATTAAATTATAATAAATTGACATATTAAATTAAAAAAAAAAAATTGTTCTTAAAAATATACCTAGGTACCTAATCTATCTGTATGTGTGTGAGTTTGCATGATTACGAGTCCAAATTATTAATAAATGTCGTTATAGTTCATACTTTATCGCATGCAATATTTAAAAATTCAAATACATTTCATTGGAAGATCGTATAAATTATAAAACTTGTATACAAATTGAATTTTAATTGCAGATATATATGATTTTTAATTATTATTATTTATCAGTCACGTGAAGCGTAATACATTATATTATTATCTTGTCTGTAACGTAGATTTCGACTTATTTAAAAGAAAAAAAGTATTATTATTGAAATAAACCACAAATAATTTTATATTAATTATAATATTATGTTATAGAAACAATAATATGTCTCCACACATAGGTACCTAATAATATTAATTTATTTTGATAGCATATAGGTACCATTTTTCATACAAATTAAAAAAAAAAAAAAAATATTTTTATCGTTGAGACTATCGTTCCTAAAAAATTATAGTTTAAGCTGTAGTTAGCCAACGATTCATCATAATTATAATACTTAAATATTAAAATATTAATATTATGATAATATTTGAAATTAAATTTTATATGATACGAGTATTATAATAATAAACTATATTATATTATAAATATTGTTTAGGTTATCGTCACGCGGTCATGACGACTGCAGAAAAAAACGTTACGTCACCCATGTCACAGACAGCTGTTGATCAGCAACAGCATCAGCTTCAGCAGCAGTCCGGATCGGGGTCGGGGGTGGCGGCGATTACGCAACAACATCCAGCGCCGCCCGTTGTGCGCATCACGTTGGCATCCATGGAAGAATGCAACGTGCTATTGCACAATGGCTTGGACTTTTACGGAGCCACATTCTTTCCGGTGGAAGCCGCCTCGCCGTTGACGTTGAAAAAGAAACCGTTATCGTCCAACAGGTACAGACATAATATTTTATTTAATAGCAATCAAATCCGCAAGTTAAAAACTGTCGGAAAAAAAAAATACAAAAATTTCGACTCTAAAAATGTTTAAAATGAAAAAAATTTATGTTACCAAATTCTTAATATTACGTATGACACAATAAAATAGTTATTGATGATAAAAAAAATATGAAGTATATTTTTGAAATCCTACGCCATAATCATTATTATTATATTCTTTTTTTTAAAAAAAAAAAATCATAATTAAGTGAGGTTAGTAATACAAAAAATGTATTTCACCGTTCTTAGTCAGAGCTCAGAGAAATTAAGAATTTACAAGGATCAAGTCTTAAGATCCAGAAATGTATCGTCAATAAATATTACGATATTCAAAATTGCTTCACAACATATCTTCCATAATTATTAAATTGTTATTATTACCGTGACAATGCAAAAATATTAAATTATTTATCAGTTTTTTGATATTGAGAAAATATTGGACAGGAATATTTTAGCAGGCACATTTATTATAACGGCGTGAGACGTCCCAATAAAACGATCAATAATAATATGATATTGTCATTTTCGTTTCCGATTCAATCCACTTTAGACCCAGTAAAAGACTACGAATCAATATGATATATTAGGTTTTTTTTTTTTTATATTGAATTTATGTGGAAGTTATTGTGATTTAAAAAATATAATATATATATATATATTTAAAAATATTAGAAAAAATCATATTTTTTCCCCCCGGATGTCGAAATGACGACGTGAAAAACTTTATCTTGTCTGTGTAAACCTTATTTTCCCGTTTTGTTATTACGTCGTGTCGGCAAGAAAATATCTTTTTTTATATCACTCGTGACACGGTATTAATATATATTTTTTTTTTTTTTTTTTTTGTTTGTTTCAATTTGATGTAAGAAAGGAATTTTTAACAAGCATAAAACGTCAACGAATTATAGTGAAAATATATAAAATATACAATAATAGAGATCAAAACATATGTTATCCAATTTATTTTGCAAATCTAAATCCAGTAATAACGTCACCATTTGTCAAGCAGTAGTACCTATTAATTTTTATTGAAAACAAAAAAAAAACAAAAAAAATTATTAAATAATAAATTTCACTCTTATATTTACAATATTATATTCACTTATTGGAACAAAAATTACGAATACGTAATATAACTACCTAACTAAAAATGTTTGTAAATTTAATAATAATACGATTTTATTTTATATTTTCATGAATATACGCGATATATATTATTATTATTATCACAATCACCGAATGTAAATTATTATGATTCTATTTTTATTTTCACTAGCGTTTTAATTTTGAGTTTATATATTATGTAGGATTGTAGGTATACGGGGATTCGTGTTTGCCGTAATTGCGTACACATTAATTTCACCACCCGTACGCACGACGACGTTTCGTAATCTAATTTATACCTACATTGGTTTGCGCACAAAAGTCATAGAAAGGGACCGTCAGTAGTCAAAAGGGATACTAAAAGGGTTGAGCTTAAAAAACCACACTGGAATGTACATATCTCTCTAATTTTAATGCTTTATGTAACGTAGGTATATCATGTGTGGCCGTACGTGTCGTTTATATATACAATATATTATAATAATATTGTGTACGTGTGTAATTGTTGTTGAAATTACTTTTTGAGATATTAGGCTTACATATACGCGCGAGTACGACGACGTGATTATAATAACGACTTTCTTATAAATAGAATTCATACAAGATACCATTGTGATTGTTCGCGTAAAATTTTGATTTGTATATCTGACAAAAATATATCGTTTTCGTGAAGAAAAAAAATAAAAGGAAACATACGATACTATACGTAATAATATAACCGTAAATACAACGATAAAATTAAATCGCTAACAACACAAATATTATAAAGTTTTCTGTAAGAAAACCACGAGATAGATTTCAATATAGTAAATGATATGTTATTTGTATGAAAAAAAAATACGTTTATTTCTTTATTTTTTAGTAAAATCTAGAATTTTAATAATAATAATAAAAAACTATATAAGTATCTTTATTTCAAGAGCATTAATTATTCGTCTACATGTTTCAGCCGACTGATGGATCTGGTTGTCAACAGTGGTCACCGTATACGAGACCTTTTGCCCGTATTCGACTCGGCCGGATTTACAAAGATTCCGCCACCGACTTGCAAAGTCGTCAAACCTCACCAGTGAATAAAGACAATGGTTTCACTACACTTTATTAATAGTTCACACACGTATCATATGTTTCATCCGAAACATAACAATTTATAACATATTGTGTTTTATTTATTTTTTTTTTTTATATATATAATTTAGCTTAAATTTTAACAATCAAATATCCGAAATAAAGACGCTTATAATAATATTATATTATATACTTACCATATACTTACTATTCAAATAATAACACGAAATGTTTAGTTTTAGTTACAAAAATAGAACTCTAGTTAAACATATTGTTTTTATGTTCTATATTTATACGTAATATTAATACAATTACACATTTCAACCTAATAAGAACAAAAATAATGTAAACGTTCATTTGCAATTGAATGTTAAATAATTATGAGTATTATAAATATTCTAAAATTCAATTAAACTGATTTCATTAAAACATAAATGGATTGTGTAAATTTATAAATTATCATTACCTAATTATATTATAATCCTTGTATTGAGAAAGTGAAATAATAAATAGATTTTACTAATGTTGTATAATTATTTCAAAGCATGAATGACATACATTTAATATAATGCGTTTGACTATATTCTTGTTGAAATAAAAACATGATAGTATAATACCTACTTCAATAATTATAATTAAAACATGTCTGATTAATTAACTTCATCGAGGGAAAAAAAAACAATACCTATTAATAATAATAATTGAAAATCTGTATTAATATTTTTATAACGTAGGTACTTTAAAATGAATCACAACAAATTTTTACTTTTTTTTCGCTTTGAACAAAAAAAAAAAAAAAAAAAAAAAAAATTTTTTTATTTTTAATATTATTATTATTATTATTATTATTATTATTATTATTATTATTATTATTATTATTATTATTATTATTATTATTATTATTATTATTTTGTATGACGATGATTATTAATCTAACGGTTACGACCGGTAATAGAGGGGGTGCTTTTACGCGAGTTGTAAATAATTGTTCATTTATCGTCTCATTTTACAATTTTCCTCGATATACCAACTCTTCTATACATCAGTATAGTAATTCCCCTCTTTTCTACTGTTTCCCCGAGGACCACGGCAAAATCGGTATACTTGTGTACAATGCAATTCTGCTCGGCGAAACGACCGTGTCAACATATTTGACAGCACAAACAGACGTATATATACATACAACGCGTAGCTACTTTAATGGCATTGCCAGCCACAACGTCAGGATTGGCTGAGGGGAAATTACGATGAAAGGGTTGATGTAGATTTATCCCTAGTGCTGATGCTATTGTTGTCGTGTTTGCATGTCAGCGAACGCTCTGGCGATGGAAAACTAAATACTTGACGACTTTCCGCAATTTCGTATCATAATATGTACTATCATAACCAGACAACATTTTGCGAAATAGTATTTAATAAAAATATCATTATTATATTATTAAATAAATATTATAATACACAGCGAAATATCATGTACATATATTTTCAGACACTTTACCCCACGTTTTATTATAATATTTTGGAATATCGCAATGTTATTAAATTTCAATCTATACTACACGTTTAAAAAGGATATTATTATTATTATTATTATTATTATTATTATTATTATTATTATTA
>JAIUCT010000021.1:2893558-2908584 GCA_021307375.1 Tetraneura akinire | reverse complement strand
TTATTATTATTATTATTATTATTATTATTATTATTATTATTATTATTCAGTTGTACGTTGCATAACATTATATTTGGCTAAACTTTTCATAATCAAAAATGAAAAACTATAATTTATAATAACATACAAATATTATAAGTTTCCAACAAATTTTATACGCTTATTATTTTTTTATTTATATTCGAAAACACATAAATATAATTTGTAGTCTTTTTTATGATTTGCATAACACATTCAAAATTATAAAGTTTATCAATTATAACAATTAGTATAATAATATTATATTAATATCACAATGCGATATAAGCATTTATTTTAGTATTGTCGATAATAATTTTACCAAGTATATAGTAGTAGTATAATTTATTATATGTTGCTAAACAGGATGTCACAGATCGATTTACTCCTTATAATATTTTAGCGAAAAAATGAAGTTTTAACGAATTCTGCTTTTTCAAAATTATTAGTTAAGTAACGGACTATAATATTACTTTCATTATTACTATTTTTAAATATAATCATATCGTTAAAAGGTACTTTCTAATGTTTAAGTTATCTAAAATTTAAAAATAGCCAGTTTATAAAGTAAAAACTCTTACTTCCTTGTAATTTTAATAAGTTCGCTTTCTAATTTAATCAAGATATCCACTTTTAGATAAAAATTTCATTCATTAAAGAAATAATATCACTTACAAGTTATAATTAAAATTAGATTATAATCAGTTACCTACGTTATTATCTTTGCATACAAAATATGTTCGCTATATTATTATTATAAGTTATAGGTATTTTCGACCGAAGAACTTGAAATTAATATTCTTGAAGTAGGTAACTATTTTGTTATCTTGATATCACTTATTATAATAATAATTATAAGATGAACTTAGTATACCATTTATATTAATAAAATAATAACAAAAAAAATAAATAAATAATAATATTTGTCAAATAAATGAATAAAAATCGTAAATATTACAATCTTAGAAAGTTGACGGTCCAGAATCATTAATCACATATTCACATATTATTCTATTTTAGCTAACTAATATGACTCAATATAAAAAATAAAAATATTAATTTACTTTATGTTTAAATTAAAAAAGTAACAAAGGAAATACATATTATAGTCCGTTGCTTAATAAATAATTTAAAAAGTAACATTGAAATATCTTAATTTTTCATGGAGATAATGCAATGAATAAAATGTAATATCTGGGTCACTCTGAACGATACCGAACGATGATTATTTAAGAATACTGTTTTAGTTATATGTTTTAAATACCTTTTTTAACTTTTAACGATATAGTATATGCCACGGTTTAAGTCCTAAAAACTTTTTAAAGATATTCCCTACGGCACGCGTGATAAAAATTAATTTCCGAACCTTTGTTTTAGTAATATTTCACCAAGTTTAGCGAGTAATCCTATTATTTAAACTATTGTTTTGAGATAACGGCAAGTCATCGTATTATTTAGGTGCACAATAATCTTTTAAACGTAAACGACGAATAGGATATTTACGTTAAAACTTTTATGAGATGAATAATATGGTAGGTATAAATATGATAACAAAAAAAAATGTCATCTCTTCAAAAATCGATTATGACTATTAATATAATATTAGAATCAAATAATATAGGTAGATAGGTATATTAGTGCGAACAATCGAAATAAGGAAAACACATCATATATAGAATTGATGAACATTTTAATATACGAAGCTAAAATCAGGTTAGGTTTTAGATAGATAATAATTGTATTTTCGCGTATCTAAAATGTAGACTTTGACTAAAATAATAATGTCGCGTCGTTATAAAAAATGATAGTCTGCTGCCGCCGTCGCCGTTTTATTGACCGGCGTAGCGTGTATGCAATATCACTACGTTCGTGTATTCGGAGCACCAGCGTCGAGCGAATTAATTTCCAAAATGGTAATAAATTTTAAAGTTAATACGGTTAAGCGCACGATTTCCGACTAAATAATGATGATGATAATAATAATAATAATAATAATGTTAAAAAATAAAAATAAAAAACAATTCGGTATATTATTTCATTCCTCTCGTTTGTTTTATCATGTTTTTTGCCATTAAAATTATCATGCCGCGGAAACGCGACACCTGCATTTTATATGGGATAATAAATAATTATTGTCGTTCGTTATGAATAAAATATTATAATATTATTACATAAATTATCGCGAGTCTCGAATTCACGTTACCATATAAGATTATTTAAATGAGCAATAATTGATTCATTTATTATTATAACAAAATTATACGTCACGAGTATACTGTTTTATTAATTTGGTTATTATAATAAAATAATAATATATTGCGTATCACATAAACGATACTTACAATAAATTATATTGGATTATTTGTTATCATTATCGAATTAATTTATTAATTATTGTAGTCAACTGTATTCAACATAATCAATACTAAAAAATAATCTTTAAACGAAATCCGGAATTTGGACTATTTTTATAACATCTAGTTTTCAATAGATTTTAAGTAATATTTGAATCATAAATGAAACTCAAAATTTACTATAGTGTAGAAAAAAAATTACGAGTAAATTATGTATTGTAAAATTATTTGGAAATTATATCAGATTAATGCGGAATGAATCGTTTCGAATTTATTATGAATTGATAATAACAATAGAAAACATTTTTTTTTTTTTAAATTTCTAATTTTGCAATTAGACAAATATTAACAATTAAACAAATTATTAAAATACTGAAATCCTATATATTAAAAAAATAATTTATTTTAAATTATAACTCGTAATTATTATTCGTGATATAATATTATATTATAACTTATTTTTTATAAATAAGGAATAACACATTATTAAAAAATATATAATTTACTGAAATTGAAAATATCTCTGTTCTATAAAAATAACAAAATAATATTAAATTATTAGTTGTATTAAATATTTTAATTGTTGATGATAATAATAATAATTATCAGATCCAAATATTTAATTTATGATTTAATGACCCATAAATCATAAAATATTGAATTACCCCATTTTAAATTCACCCATTAATTTAAATAAATACATTAATCTTATTTATTTTATTTTTTATGTTACATTAATTATGCACTTAGTTTATATTACTGCGGGTGGGACAAAATTGAAAAACATTATATAATATATAACTAATGTTTTATTTTTATACAATATGAAAACATTAAAATGAATAAATAATTACTATATTATTTATAATACGTTTTTCAAACTACTCTCTTTCTATTTAAAATATAAAAATATTAAAAAATTGTCATATTATATGAAATAAATTAAAAATGTATTTTGAATAATTTGATGAATGTTTTGATTGAACATAACACTGTTAAATGTAAAATATTCGATTAATTACTTTATTAAAATATAATTTATTAATATTTTCATAATTTTGCAATTTATTTGATAATTTATTAATGTTTATCCAATATAACATGTATTTTTATAAAACAAATTTTAAAATTTTATTCTCATATTCAATTATTACCACGTATGTACTATATATATTATAAAAATATTTATTTAAATATCGTTAATTTATTATTAATTATATATTTTAGAAAAAATGTATTTATTATAACGTTTTGTCGATCAATTTTATTAACTAAAGTTGATATTCACGTTATAATGATACACAAGAAATTCATCACTTTATAATAAATTGTAATTATTTTATATTATTTCCATGTTAATAAAATTTTATATATATTTAACTATTAATATAATAATATGAATTTAAAATTTTTTTGATCATATATTATTGTTTATTAATGGACGGTTATAAAAATAATAATTGTAGTACAAAAATTCCTTATCCTTAAGGATAGTAAACAGCAATAATTTGTTCTTTACTATAATTACACAATTTTAATATTAAAAATATGAACATAAATATGAAAACATTTAAAAGATTTTTGCTCTACCTATTTGATAATTAAAAATTATTAGATAAGCATATAACAGGCTATAATAGATAGGTTTCATTTTTATTTACTAACATTTTAAAATCATCTTTATGTACACTGTTTGATTGAACAGTAAATTATATCACGTATGTTAAAATGTTGAGTATAGATGATTATCATTCGGTATATTCGTATAGAAAACCAATGCTCCGATAAAACCCATTTAACTATAATATGTAAAGCATATAATATAATATAATTCCCAAGGTGTAATGTAAATAATAATGAAATGTGAATTCCACTCTACGGAGTAACAAATCATATTATATTCATATTAAATTCATTACTAGTCGATATATAAAAAAAAAGAAAAAGTATAAACTCCGGAAATTACATAAATGATTAATTTTGATGCTAACTGGGGAAAGAATATATACTTTTTATTTTTTAATTTCCGAACTACCAATATGATAATATTAAATATTCAAAGAAAAAAATACATATTATTTGCACTATAATATAAGTACATTTTACAGATTTTTCCACGAGTTCATTCATTATAATATTTCTTAAGCGAGTATAATACTTAAGTTATTTAATATAACGTTAACATTGTTTTAAAAATAATTTCATTAGTTTATAATACTCTTATAAATAATAATATTAATAAAATTTTTCAAATTAAATAAAAACAATCTACCCAGTTAAAAACATTATATTTATTATGTACCTATTTTAATCTATTCCTAATCTAATTATGGTGTTTTATTTTTTCATATTATTATTATTATATATTAATATTATTTTTTATTTAATATTCTAACATTTGATTTTTTATTTAATTTATTAAATTAATTTACCTATATAATACGTATATTTCAAATAAATTATTAATATTTTTAATAATTTGTATTTATAAAATTAAGATAGGTATCAATACCAAAATTCATATATAATATTAATAACATTGAAATTTCGTTAAAATTCTATATTAAGGAGAATATTATTGTACACAATTTTATATCATACGAATAAAATGAATTAATACATTATTATTTAAAGAATTGTTTAATTATGATAAAATTTGGTTCGTTTAACTTTACATAATATTTTGTAATATTTCAAAATTAAAATATAACAAAACAAAACCAGAAACAATTTTTTTTATAATATTATATGATCAATTTGTATACTTTTACGCCTTTTTTGAGGAAAAATTTCACATTATTATTAAAAATGAAATTATATCACATATAACAGAAAATACGGTTTTACTTTCCCCTTTATCATTGGATACTTTGTTTGGTCCTCTCAGGTCGTACATAATATAATATAATATATATATATATATAACGACAAACTATGGAATCGCATTAGAGACCTATTAAAAAGCAATTTCTCGTAAGTCCCCTTCGCATGTCTCAACTCCAAAGGTATTATATTATAAATATAAAGGGAAAGAGAATATTCTACAAAACGCCAAGGGTGGCCGAGTACAGACATCACGTATGATCCGCACGAACATATTCATATGGAAATTACAGAGAAATCGTGATTTGATTAAAATCGCTTACCTAATACTCAACGATCTCTGCAGTTACCTGTCAGTAATCGTGTTATTTTACCATTGTGTCTGTTTATCACAGTTAATCATTACTATATTTTATGAACTATAAATATGAAAATGTTTTATACTAAAATAATATAATAATCACATTTTCGTTTGTAAATGTATAAACAGTAATATAAATTAAAATTACCATATTTCATAAGTATTTATTCTTATTTTATAAAATATATTTCAACGAATATTTAAATATAATCTAGTACATAAAAAAAAAAAAAAAATAAATAAATAAATAAAAAAACGCTTCATTATAATTTGTAACATAACAAACCAACAATTATATAGGTAATATAAAATAAAATTTAACAATACTTTATTCATAACTTAAAGATAATTTAGAATCAGACATATGGTTAGGTGATGATTTTTATGTTATTTATAATGACAGTTAATATGAATTATCCGTTTAATAAACAGTTGTTTGTAAAAACGAAAACCCTGATGTAAAATATTAATTAAATATATCGAATGAGATAAAATATAATGGTGCAAATATATGATTATAATCAACGAAAACGAATTCAATTCAATTTAATATTTTGTAAAATGTTTTATATCATTCTTTAATGTAATTTAAATGTATAAAAACTGTTAATTGTGTATTTTTATAGGTTATCTATACTATATTAAATTAAATAATTAACAATATTTACAATGTGATATATTTAAATTAAATAAAAAATAATCCGATGTAGGTACCTTATAAGAAAAAATAAATAAAAATAAATATTATGAAAATTAATATATTATATGTAATTCTTTTTAATTACCTATTGATTTTACTAGGTTTTATATTATATCATTTAAATGTTTTAAAGTAAATTGTAAATCAATAATATTAAAAAATTATATAGTATAAACTCGTATGTAAATTTATATTTAATATCATAAACAATAAACATATTTTTCTGTAATTTTTTTTTACATTTTATATTAAAATGCATAACTCGTTGAGTTGTAAAATACGAAAAAAATGTTTTTACTTGATATATACATTTGAAATCAAAAGATTTATTAAATTTTAAAATATTTAGACAAGTTTAATAATCCAATTTTAGTAGTTTACTTTTCTTATGATCCATCCTATCTGTTATACAATAACTTAAACTTTTCTACTCAATATTTTAGACGTGATTTTTATACAAAGTAATTTTAAAATATTTTACTTTTCAATTTTACTTTTTTAATAAAATTTTACTATTTTAATGTAATAATACCATTAAATAATATTAAAATAATATATTTTTGTAATATTTTGTTGCATTTTTGTTAATAATAATTTTTTTTTAAAAAAAAACGTTATTGTAATTTATATTATTTCCTATAAGTTAATGCAGAAAAAATTATTTTACTAAAATTATTTTATTTTACTAATTATTTATAATATATGATTTTATTTAATAAAAATTTAATACTCCTTATGCATATTATACAAATTAATAAAATACAATAAATTTAATTCATTTTCTACAACATGCTAATTATATTATGTTTGTATTTTCTCATGTAGTCATTTATACAATATAAAAATCAACTTAAATAACATTTGTCTATTTTGCATTGTTATTATTATATTATCATCTCACACAATTTAATAATAATAATCTTAATTTACGAAAGTAAGTTACAATTTTCATAATAATAAAATATTATCAATCGTATAAATAATAAATATTTTGAAATAAACATTATAAATCTGGGCGTGCTAGTTATAAAATTAACCTAAAATTTAAATTGTAAATATTATTTATGTTTATTAAAAATATCATTTAATAATGAAATTATCATTATAATAATATTGTGAACGTTTATAATACATAAGAAAAACCACAAATTTAAAAAAAAGGCATTACAAAATACAGGATCGAAATATGATATTATGTAGGAATTTAAGAAAAATTAAACGTAATTTTACAAATAAAATTATTTCAAAGAACAAACCGAATTTTAAAATGTCGTCCGAATAGCGTTCTGCGATCATATAAATGTTGAATTCATTATTCGTTGGTTTTATCGTTACTTTTATATATTAAACCGCAGTTGTGTAAAGTAATATACATTATATACATACAATAAAAGCCAATAAATTCGTGTAAATTCATTGGACTTTACTTATTCTCGTATATATTTAAAGTTTAAGACTCACATTTACGACACGAATGTTGAATTTTTCTTTTTTCTCGTGTTACGATCCGAGCAGACTGGAATACAGATACGACCGGTGCGGATATTTCTGCAACAAATTAAAATGGCGTCGAAAACCAATTAAACGATTTATTCATTTCGCCAGTCGTGCAGTCATTCTGTTGTTTTTTAATCAACGGAAAACCCGTCAAAAAAGTTCCAACACTTTCCCCTATCCTCGACCTACCCATCTCTTCTAATAAAGAGTGTACAAAGGATCGAAAAAAAAGTGTCACTCCATTTATTTGATCCGTCCTTTTTGTACTCGGTTTCAACCGGCGTCGGCGTTTGTTCGCCGCGCACAAAAAACCAACACACCTGTATAATATTAAAATGTACCTACCTATATATAGACCGATTTATATATCCGGAATTTTTAATTATTATTATTATTATTTTTATTATTATTATTATTATTATTATTATTATTATTATTATTATTATAATTATTATTATTATTATTTTGCTACTAAAACGCAAAACCAAATCCGAGAGGGGCCAGAGCAAACCACGGGGGGTAGGCAAAAAATATATATATATTCTAGTCCCTAAACATTTATTAATTATCTCACTGTTGTTCCAGTTGGCGGCGTCATTGTTGATGTTATTTTTGAGGAAAAGATTTTTCGATGTGTTCCACCGCTTCCCTCGACAACGATTCGTAATCAACGAAAGAAACCTAGGAAAAATTATAAATAAAAACAGCCTCGCTGACATTAATATTCATTGTATTGTTATTTTCACGAAATTAATTTTTTTTTTCTGTTTTAATAACCCTTTTGGGTTTATTTAGTGTGTATTATATTTTATTCCAACGGTCATACAAAAAACCGCATAATATTATACATGTTAACAATAATTATTATACATACTAAACTAAACGTTAACTTTATATATTTATTTATGTCATAATTATTTAAATTTAAAAATTTAAACGCGCAGTTGAATAAACACAATAAAAACTAATAAAAAGTTTTTTAAATATAATATTACAACATTATAAAGCATAAATTTATTATTCCTTTGATTAAAATTTTAATGTAATTTTTATGACATAAAATAGTGTAATATTTTCTTTCAATTTAATTTCATCACGAAAATACTATTATTATATTCAGATTATTTGTTGAATAATACTACTCGTATTTATTATAAAAAAAATTTGTTTTTTAATATTCCTCTTCTATTCTTTGAAATAAAAAGTAATTTTAAAATATAATAGACGAAATTAAATTTTTAACAGTAAAACAATAATAAAATGATCTGATACTGCTGTGGAAGGGATATGGGTTTAAAGAGGATAGAGTTGAATTTTGATTAAAATTTGAACGTAATGATAATTCATTACATTCGCAAATACGATTTTGAGCGAAGTTCAACACATAATATAATATGTGTTTATTTTTACATTATCAGTCTCTACGTTCAATATAAATGCCCATAAAACCCTTAAATGATTCACCTAAATAACCAAATTTGACTACTGGTCAGAATCGTAAATCGTGTTTTCGAATGTAATGACTTATCATTGCATTCAAATTCGTTTAAATCAAAATTAAACCCTATCCTCTTTATATATCTGTATCCCTTTCACAGCAGTATCATCTCTTCTTTTTATCCTTTAAATAGTTACAAAAATAAATAAATAAATGTAATATTCTCAATTACCTGGAGCTGAATTAATTAATTATATGCAGTGTTGGAACTTATCTAAATTATCTAGATAATTATTTACTTATTTTTTATCTTATCTAGATAAATAACGGCAAGTTATCTAAATAATTATCTTAGATAAAAATTTCACCTATCTAAGTAAATTTATCTAGATAATTTTTTTAGATAAATTTTTAAGTAATATACAAAAGTATTGCTTTATCGGCGAAAATAGATATACCTCAAAATGTATGCATTTATATGCAAAAAAAAATGAGTTGTGTAGTGTGTACACTTCTTGTGTCTATAATTTTCTTTATATTTTTGTTTATCATCAATAACGTGACTGATTAGTGATAAGTAAAAAATTTTTGAAATTTAAAATTATCTTTTTTTTATCTAGATAAAAATGAGTTTATCTTTTATTTTTATCTAGATAAATCCTTCTGGTTCATCTTTTATCTTTATCTAGATAAATTTTTAGTTATCTAATCCCAACACTGAATATATGTATTTCATCATCATTGAAATTTTCAAAATTTGTTGTCAATTTTATTCCATCTTTTATAAGCCTTATATAAAAATATTAAAAAATTAATAATATGTTATTATGATAATAATATAATAAAGATTGTGAACCGTGATTGAAATAAAAAGAAAATTATGAATTCTTTTTTTTTAATTGATTCTAATATCCAAAAATATGTTATGCAAGAACCAATCTTATAAAAAAAAAAAAAAAAAAACGTATTCATTATTATACAAGTAAAAACATTGAAAACTTGTTGTATTCGAAAGGAGAATATTTTAATATTCTACAAACCACATTCGTTCCGGTATAATAATTCTTATCTAAAAATAAAAATAAAACTATAATACATTTCTAGTATAACCTCCATTGAAAAATTAAAATCCCTGCATAATAATATGTAAAATCTAAACGAATTAGAGGATTTGAGTTTTGAGAGGAAATGTGGATATAAAATAAAGTTATGACAGAACTAATATACAAGAAACGACCGTTCGGTAGATGAAAAACCATACGCAGAAAAATGGCACAAAAAGATATAAAATTCACAAACGATTGTAGACCAAGCATTGAGCAGAAAAATATGGATAACTTACTAATGCGGTAGGACAGATCTTTAATGGATCGTTAAATTGCGAGAAGAAGACGAAGAAAATAAACGTGACTCTTCTCAAAAGAAGTAATTTTCAAAAATATAATACATGGGCATAGGGTATAATTTGAATGATTTGGACAAACCCTTTTATGTAAGACGTAAGTATGTAATATAGATTAGGGTAGTTCTTATTCGTACACATTTAAAGATAATTTAAGATTTTTTTTTTAACTATTTCACGTTTATACGACGAAATGAAATTAATACAAGAGAAATTATCATATTTGTATGTTTATAATAATATTATAAATTTTTATTTCAAATATACGCGTATCAAATGCAATCAATATACGTAATATAATAAAGATTTTTCAATTTTCCAGAACGTTCAGAGTTAAACACTTAATAATATTTAGCATTGATTTTTTTCTCTCTCTTTATTATTATTACAAAATTATATAAGAATTGACACAAACCGTACTATATAATATTATAATATCGTCATAAAGGATGTAATAACGTATTCTGCGATTCGATTATGGTATTCACGGGTTTCCAGACTAAACAATATAATAATAATAATTATTAATAATGGCAATAATAATATAGTTTCGATATCATATGGATAACAAAACTTTATACGTTATTCAATGTAATATAATAATATGGTACGATGGTAACCTTTACGACCCTTCCATTTTCTCGTACCGTAACTGAACGTTTTAGGACTTTCGTTTAACAGTTCCTAGAACACCGGCACTGCGTGATCCTGAATCGTGAATATTCCGCGTAAATGCCAATGGTTCTCAACCAGATGGGACCCAGAAAAATAATTGAGAATAATACGATTATTAATTTCGCCATTTTAAAAGTTTATAACATCCAATCACGAAATGTTCTCGATATTTTAAATTTATAATGTGTAGGACATTTTTCTAAAATTACTGTAATTAATTAAAAATGTTAATTCGGTCTGAATTATTATTCAACGCAATAATATTCAATTATTTGTTATCATTCATTATTATTATATTTATTATAGTATCTAACTTCATATAAATAATAAGTATAATGTTTCTTTATTTTTAATACCGAATGACATCTTTCAGTTTCTAAAACACGTCGATTTTGACAAATAGCTCGAATTTCTTAAACCTAAAAATTTATATAGAAATATTATATAATATTTATTTTTAATTTTAATTTTTCCTCGGATTCTATTTACAATAATATGTAAATTATTATTATTTAAGAAAATGTCGTACAATACAAAATTATTACAAACTGATCAAATATTATAACCAATAATTATTATTGTATATTCCTGTCTCTTAATTTATTTCACTTGACATGTAGACATTATAATATTATAATCGTAATTTTCGAATCGAACAAACTTTAAGAATACGCGTTTCATAAAACACAGTACACCGTGTTATAAACGTTCGAACCGAGCAAACCGTTTTCTTCGACAAACATTGCTTACAGAGTGTCGCATAAATTATTATTATATTGCCCAACGAAACGTTCGAACGATCGTTCGGTCGCGACGCTACACGGTTTAGTCTCGTACACAGAGCAGCGTTTTAATAAACTGGCGGTTTTTATTTATGTTAGTCTTAATGAAATATTATTTATGCTGTGGAGGTTTATTATTTTCGATGTTTTTTTTTTAAAAAAAAATACGCTAACATCGTTTTAAATTAATATTATATTCGTTATTAAAAATATAATATCCGACGCGTTTGCATCATTATTCATATATTAAAATGTTATCGGGCACGCCGAGCATACAAATTTCACCCGGAAGCAAATCTCACTAAATCAATATTATCTCGAACGCGTCCACCGGTTATTACGTTTCGGAAAATAATTATTATTATTCTTCGGGACAAATCATAATTTTTCTTACGTAAATATTATAAAATTAATATGACTATTTCGTCGACACGCGGTTTTCGTCTCTATAGTCGATGCACATTATAATATTATAAATTTGTAATATAATTTATGCAATTTGAATATATTTGAATAATATACTGTAGTCGGACTATACTATATATTTACGTCCGTAGCTACACGCATATATTATTATTATTATTATTTCGAGATTAGAGAAGACCCTTTCGTTTGGTCAGTGTTATCTTTTCCCGACAGCGAACTTGTTATTGTTGTTACAATAATATAACCGGCGAACCGTAAAAATAATACAGATTTTCGTAAAATTAAAATGCGAATTTCGGAGTGTTTTTTATTGTTTTCATATGACCGCGATATAGATACCTACATAAAATATAATAATAATTCAATATTGTGGTAATTTTTAATCTTTCACGCGCGTTCCTAAAATCAAAAACAATAATTCATAATATACGATTTTAATTTAATTATAATATATTGTTATGAATTTGTGACAAAAAAAAAAAAAAAATAAAGACCAAATACTGCTGTGAAAGAGATACAGGTGTAAAAAGGGTAGTTTTGAATTTTAATTAAAATTTGAATGATAAATAATTACGTTCGAAAAAACTATATTGAACGGAGTTCATCAGATAATATATTATGTAGGAATTGATTAAAATTTTAACATTCAAATATATTCTATACGTTCAATATAAATGCTCATAAAACCCCTAAATGAGTCACCTAAATACTCATACTGACAGTACTTCGTTCAAAATCGTTTATCGAATGTAATTATTTGTCAATGCATTGAAATTTTAATCAAAATTCAACACTTTCCTCTTGACACCAGGTATCCCTTCCACAGCAGTTTCAGCTTTTAATTGTATACTTTAAACGTCTATAAAAATTCACATTTGTGATATTTCTAATATTTTGGTAGCACGTAAAACTGTATATAAGAATACTTCAATAAAATTTTCAGACTTTAAAATGAAAAAATTGTAAATTTTATTAAATATTATTGACAAAATTTTGAGAAAAAATCAAAAAAATCCGTATATAATATTTTAGATTTTCAACTACTCTAAGAATTTCAACATTAAACGGCTATAAAAAAAAATTGAGACTTTTTGATTTATCTTATATTTTGGTTTCATTTTGAGTAATTTGTGAATATACTTCAGTAAAATGTGCATGTCTCTAAGTTTAAAATTGTCTGAGTGAAATATTAAAATTGATTTCGTCAAAATTTCAATTCTCATGAAAAATGCCGTTTTTTCACCTTTTTTTGTTCGTTTTTCTTATCGCGCATAGAATCAATTTTGAGAATTTCGAAAAAGATCTAAATAAAGTACTGACTACATCTACTTTCCTATAGAAAACACATGCCATTCGTGAAAATCGTAGCATTATTGTTTACAAAGATAAACAAAAGAAACTCACATCATTGTTAATGGCGTTACGCCAATACACTTTTCACTTCCCTCAAAATCTAAAAATATTATTTTTAATTCATAATTATTATGATTTAATAATATGACCATACGAGATAAATAGAAATAATAGGAGCCGTAACACCTAATCTAAAACCAATATAACATAATATAGGTAGTTATACATGTAACATGAAAAAAAGGTTTACACACTTAAATAATAATTATAAAATGAATAAAACATTTAAACCGTATATTTAATCTTTGACGACTTGTGATTTATAATGATATGTAATCAATTAATATTAAACTATGAATGTAACTCTTAAACAATATACTTCATAATTAAATATCTATAGAAAATTGAGAAAAATAAAAATAAAATAAAATAAATTGACCGGGTAGTTAAAGGTATACGACCGCCTTACTTTAGGGTTTAGGTCAGTTAGTTAAATAACATAAAATGCGGTATAAACCACAACGATTTCACCGTGGATGCATGATATGTTATATTATTATGGGTGTGCAAAGTCCTATTTAATGTATATGACATATACGTTTAAATTGCAACCGTGATCATATGATCAAGAACGCCAGCACCTATAACAACGACAACCATGGTATAATTATTGTGACCTATAGGCTATATAGTTATGTGTGATCTCTACAGACTGCGCAAAAGTTTACTTAGGTTAATGAGAACGATTATTATGTTAACTGAACCAGAAATGTGTCTATCAGTCCATTCAACTAATTCGATAGACACCATACGTTATAACACCATAAGTCCATAACATATATGAGTAGATACAATAATTAATAAAATAATAACTATTATAATATCATAGATTTACATTGTCTTACATTATCGTATTAAAAATGATTTTATTTCAACTTATACTTTAAATACAAGTATTAAAATGTAATCTATGATATGAGTAGATTATAAAGGGAAAATAATTAGTTATATTATGCATTTAAAAGCTACTTTATTGGAATATATACCGACCACAAAAAACGATTTCAACATTTAAATTTCTATTTTATAAAAAAATATTATTATTATTATTATTATTATTATTATTATTATTATTATTATTATTATTACAATTATTATTATTATTATTATTATTATTATTATTATTATTATTATTAT
>JAIUCT010000021.1:2870701-2893094 GCA_021307375.1 Tetraneura akinire | reverse complement strand
TATTATTATTATTATTATTATTATTATTATTATTATTATTATTATTAATATATTCCATTTGGATAATATACAATAGTCTGATGTTTTTGTCGAAACCGTGAACAAACT
Organism: Tetraneura akinire; assembly: GCA_021307375.1. Classification (NCBI taxonomy): domain Eukaryota; kingdom Metazoa; phylum Arthropoda; class Insecta; order Hemiptera; family Aphididae; genus Tetraneura; species Tetraneura akinire. The sequence goes on along the minus strand of JAIUCT010000021.1, from coordinate 2,892,986 downwards.
TACTCGAGCGCTGCTTACATAGTCTGCGTAGAAGACGCATTGCAACGTTTGTTGAACGAGTAGCGGTAGGGAAAACTTGACCAGAAAGTTTTCGGTAATCCGAGGAAGCACTACGTGTTAACTTCTTTTACCGTTTTTTCATACACATCATAATAAATATAGATAATACTACCGCCGCCATTAATTTTACAGTTTGACAAAAAGTTACTCGCCCGGCTGTGTATGCAAATAACATTTTCGGGGAATTCACAGACGCAAGACTTAGCTTAAATATCATCTACTTTATTCCGTTACATTTTGATATATATATATATATATATTACATTACAAATACAATATTGATTGGTGAAAAAGAAATCCAATGGATTTATCGAATTAGAAACATTAAATTAACTAGTGGAACGAAAATAATGGTAGTATATAATAATTACTATAGAGCTTGAATTGTTATAAAGGTTCTGAAGTTATGAATATTATTAAAAATTTATAATGGAAGGATTATAATCTTACGGAATTATTGATTACTGGCAAAATTTATAGTAATTTAATTTAATATCAGGAACGAGAGTAAATATTTATAACGATGCCGGACAGAGTTATATTATTATTAAGTGTGATAAGGTTAAAAGAATATAATAAAATGTAAATTTCAATTGTTGTTTGTCATTTTGTCAATTGCATAAAATTTTCTTAATGCTATGTATATTATCATGGAAGGAATGTGAGCCAAATTATAATGACATAGAATCATTATTTTAATGCGTAAACCATACTAGTAGAGTAGCGAGTAGCTCTTAAGTATATTATTAATTAATATAAATAAAATGAATACAATATTATTTATAATTTATAAATAAATAAAGATTAAAATATATTGATTGGTTTACTGTATTTTTGCATTTTTCTTACTTCTTTATCGTTACACAGCTCTTTAACTCCTTTTATAGATATTTTTCTTCATACTATCATGATTTGCTTCATTTATGCCATCCTAAGTTATTCATTATTCCCATATGACATTCAAATTATTGGATGTTCAAAATTTTGGAACCGTGACGTTAATTTTTCTATAAAATATATAGAACTTTGAATATTTCGTAAAATTCTCGTTTTTATGTATATACCTACGTATAATGTTTATCGTTTATGTTTGATAAAATTGGTAGTTTTGTGTTTTAAAGTCTGAAAATATAACTGTAGTACTGAAGTATAATCTTTAATCACATATTACTTAACATAATATCAAAATATTAGAAGAATCCCAAGTGTCAATTTTTTTATGGCTGTTTAAAATTGATATTTTTTAGTTTAAACGAAAATCTTGGAATCCATACCATATTATTTTTCAATACTTTTACAATAAAAATTAATAGAAAAGCCAAAAAAATTGGAAAAATTTTTGAAAATTTTATTGACGCATATATTTTATTGACTGATATATTATATCTTAACGTATTTTCAAAATATTAGGAATATATCAAGTCTCCATTTTCTTTTATAGGTGTTTAAATGTGAAATTTCAGTAAAATCAATATTTGAAGTATTTATATGGGTTCTTATTATTATATTTCAATATTTTACAATTATATTAAATAAAATTACCAAAAATTTGAATAAATTTGAAAAGCTTACAGTAGAAATTTTTATTTATTTTTTTTTGAATAATAATCTTACGAAACAGTATTTAGTTGAAAAGTTTTTCATTCGATCATCCCAGCACATTTACCAAAACTAATAAGCGCAGATATTATGATCAGATATAACTATAGGTACAGTATTAATTTATAATATTTTCACGTTCTATGAATAACGATAAACGATATTTTATTTGTATGTATTACGAATTATGATTATAATTTAATGTGAATTTACAATTTAACCATAATTTAATCATTTGACATTTACCGAATATTTATGCTCTACAGTGAGGCAGTGACATTAGTATAGTTAACATTAATTTTTTTAACTGCTGTTGGAGTATTGGACTTAATTGATAGGTAAGTGTTGAATTAAAAATTCTATAAAAGTAGGTACTTATGTATATGTTATAAAATGTACAACTTATATTAAATGAGTTATTATACTAAAATTAGTAGAAGCAATTCATTTAAAAATAGATATCAAATGATAGACCAGTTATTAAAAAATTGAAATCATCTATTAATAATTTGGATAATTATAAGTTTCTAATTGATGACCAGGACGCATTTGATACTTTATGTATATTCAAACAATTGTTTATAAATAATTTATATATTTATATTTATTACATAACTTGAAGGAATACATTGTTTTAGTATGCAATATATATATATATATATAAATACCTTTTATATTATTATGTTATGATATGAATATAATAGAAGTATAAATTATTTATAAAAACGTTTACATAATCTATGGTACATTTTTTTTATAATGACATTTTAGACTGATAGGTCTTTATCATCACAAATATTAGAATACAATTCTTAAAAAGTTAAAACCAATTAGATTGTGATCAATGAAAATTTGATCACAATCTCCAAAAAATTTAAAAATAAGTTTTATAATATAAAATTTTACCTATATGACTATACCTATTAATGATGTAGCTAAATTCCTTTTAATGACATAGAATTATTGTATTATTAAAAAAAAATAATAATAAGAATCCAAACATATGAGTAAATTATAGAATAAAGATAATAATTTTACTAATATTTCAATTTTAAATAGAAATAAAAAAAAAATTGTGACTGGAGTTTTTTGAAACTTTTTTAAAATACGTTAAGCAATATGTGATTATACTTTAATAAAATTTTCAGACCTAAAAACCCGAAATCGCCAATTTAATTAAACATCATGATAAAAATATTGAGAAATAACCATAAGAAGCCAATAAAATAAAATAATTATTTTCGAATATTTGTTGGGCCTCATCAGTAAACGAATAATTTCACCACGTCACTGCATCCGATGATGTTCCATTATTGATAAAATAATTATCTTTTCTAAACATTTGTTTTCGTATTACTAATTAATAAAAGCAATATTTATAATAATTATAATACGAGTTATACATTTATTTTATATTTTATTTGTGTGTGCTTTTTTTATATGTAATAATATTAGATTGTTTGTAACGTATAATATTTAATAATACTCGAGTTCCATATTAATTTTACACAATAATTAAATGAATCAACATTATACGATATTGATGAATATAATAATTTGTAGATATTTTTATCGTAATAATTAACCATGTTTATTAATAATTTATGTTTGGTGCCTATATTATAATATTATTTTATGGTATTCGTTTAAAAAATAAAACTTGTCGTACCTGCGTACATTATTGTTAAATAATAATATACACATAACGCACAGACACACGTAATGCCTTCAATATTATCGATGTTATGTACAATGAATTAACATCCATTATTATTATCAATGAACACGGTAGTAGTATGGTATTGTGTATAATAAACTATGTGTATAAACGATGTCCCTCGGTGTTTGGAATTTGTCCAGTAATGGAAACTATGGAAACTAATAACTATACATTACCCAACACTGAAAAACCAAAAAAATAAAATTTGTAAATTACAGTACATCATTGTATTTATTATTGTACGTGTTTCGTGTTTCACTCATAACTAAATATTTAAATAATAATACTCGGTAATGTTATCGAAATACAAATTGTAAATATGTAATATTTCTAATTATTTCGGTATGCTTGTTTTTTTTTCAATATTATAATAGTAAATTCTATATTTTAGCAACATTACTTTGATGATCCAAAGTTAAAATAGACGATTTTTTTTTTTTTTTTTTTGTTATTTACAATACTGCATTTACAGTTATTCATGAAAATAATATCTGATACAAATAATTTAATAAAATATAATATTATGTTATACATAATAATAATAATATTGTTGGTTTAAAATTTTCATTTGACTGTATTAATTTAAAAAAAAAAAAAAACTAAACTAAAATGAAAAATTTTTGTATAATATTATATTTTTTAGTGTATATCCTATGAAATATGTATTTAGTTACTTAACTGATATTATCTTCATGTACGTATATTAATTTAAATTAAATAGCTAAATTATTAGATTTTATACTCAATATATAATATTAGCTATTGTACGCATAATATATTAAAATATATAATATATTTTATTATATTTCAATAAAAATTGAATGTATAATGTTATATAATAGCGTATAAGGATATTATATTGTGCTTCTCGTTCATACTGTAATACCTTTATAATAGTATTTATAGAAAAAAAAAGTTTCACATTCATAATATTGAACATGCTAATATTTTACATTCATGTACAATAATGTATAAATATGATAATGTTATATATTTCAAACTTCTCATGACTTTAAATAATCGAATTTTTTATCAGTTTTTTACAGGCTTTCCATTTTTTAGAAGTTTCTTTTTTACTATGAAATACAGTAGTATTCGTATATATAATATAAACTTTTTATAAATAGTTCACAAGTGGTAAAGTAGAATGTACTTAAGTTTATACGAGTATAAGTATCCCAGTGGTCGCTTTTAACTAATCACTCGAGATTATCAGACAATAATAATAATACGAGATATAATACATAGGTACATCGTACTTAACCACCACTTGTTGTCAAAATATGAATTTTATAAATTTGTAACCATTTAACACAAAAAACGATTTTTTTGACCAAATTAATAACGTAAAAACACGTTCTTTTAATATTCTTTCTTTTAAAATAAATGTGTGTAAATAATATATTTTATACCGATATTTTTTTAACAGTTCAAACATATATATTTTATTTTAGATTCTGTGAAAAGCCTATTATAATTGATTGATTTTAGAACATTAAATTTTTTTTTTTTTTTTTTTTTAAACATATTTGAGGTACAAATAATGGTCCGATTGATACAAATGGTGTATGTTCTTTGAGGAAATTTCAACTTATTGAACTTTAGATGATTTTTTTTAACAATATTCATTAGTTTCCTTATTTTGTTAAAAAAATAACACTTCACATTATTCAACTGATTTTATAGAATACTTTAATGTTATTATTATAATAAAGTAAGACGCGAGTACGACTGGTCGAATACGTATACTAACTCGATAAACCTTTTCGCAGATTTTATAGAATATCTCGATCAAACGTATACATCACCGTCCATAAACAATTGTTTAAATTAGTGTTAATATAGTTACTAAAAAAATATTATTATAAAGTTTACGAATAAATATTATATTAAAATACACTACAAATGTAATTTACGCTATAAATTAAGTAATTTTTTTTTTTTTTTTTTTTTTTTTTTTTTTTTACAGCATAAATAAGCATAAGGTTAATGTAATAAATTATTGTATACTTATTAGAATGATATTATAAATCAGGATAAACGAATATTTATTTTTCTTTAGTATACATAATATAATAGGGATAATGAACGTAATAGACTAATAGCATGAAAAAAAAAGCGTTTTTGTGTATTTTTGTTACCTACAATTTGCGTAAATCTAATGCTCATCCAATATTCGTACTAATTTTCCTTGTGCTATCCACGATATCTGATTTAGATTTTTTTTGGTAGGATTTTTTCTTTGAAATTTTTGCACTCAGCGATACTTTTTAAATATAAATCTTTTAAGTCTACTTTATATTTTCATTCTCTTTGGTATTTGCTTCGATGCTTCTTTGTAGATACTTCATCAAAATCTTGCCACAATTCTTTTATTTTCTCCATTCGAAATAATAATTGCTTTACTTGTACTTCTGTCACAACGCTAGACATGTTTTGAACGTAACCACTAAATCGATTAAGTTACTCATTAAACAACCCACTGCGAGTTGTGAAAGAATCTAATTTGACCATTATTTAATTAAATCAGAAATGGTATCATATTTATATTTAAAAATAATTGTATCTCTTTTATACATTGAAACGTTGCTTTAGGTAGTAGGTTTCATTATTTGTTAAATAATTACACAATTGGTTACTGTATCATGCTGGTCTTTATTCACTTTTAATATTATTTTTAATTTAGGAAATAAGAAATACTGTTAAAATTTAAAAGCACCGCGGAAGAAGATAAAGTTAGTGGTCACAGTGGTGCATTTGGTGCAGGCCCAAATAGGTCGCTCTATAGTCTATATCCAAGTGGTGGAGACGCGTTACCCTATGGATATTACAATACCCGGCCTACAGTGACGTTTCAAGGATTTAGTGAACTTCAGTAAATCACGTATTCTCCGTGAAAGTCCTGGCGCAACGAGCCTAAGTAGGTCGTTTTTTGTCAGCCCTAAAAAGGACTACTTTATGGTGGGTTCGGAATTTTACATCGATCCAAGAAATGCAAAAGTGGTTGTTCCAGATCGTCTTCGATGTTCAGGCTACTGTTGTCGGGTAATAGTCCTTCGTTTACAACGGCATAGTTTTCATCATCGGTGTCTATACTCAGCTGGTCTGTCGCTCGGATACGAGTCGTTCATTAGTCCAAATGCACAGTACTGTGTCTTAACTTACACACATTAAGTGAGGTGTGACAGCGGACCGTCGATAATCATACGCTGGCAGCGATCGTCGGAGTTTTTGTCGAAGTCTTTGGCTGGTGAGATTGTTCTTGTTTCTGTAGTCTTGAGTCAGGAACTTGAAGATGTTGACTGGACTGCTGCTGTGACTGAAATGAATAATTTCGATAGGTCGTTCGCCTTTTATGCTATTTTTGTATGTGACGAGCTTCTTTGATTGATTGTCTAATCACAGATCGTCATTACACCCTTGGTTATGTCTATGTACCTCCTTATTGGCTCTGAAGAAAGCTGTTTTATTTTACGGTCCGTAACAAATTATATAATATACTCGTATTTTCTAATTATATAGTTTTAAACTTTCACATTTAATTAATTTTATTATTCTTATTTTTGTATACTTGTAATTATTTATTAACGATCAATAAAGTAAAAGTCTGTCCTTAGTATGGAAACTAGATAATGGATAAATAAAGATATTTGGATAAATTCTAAACTTTTTAGTTTTTACTGACACACTTTCGTAATACTAAATAACGCATAAACGAAACATTAACACACACTTAATTTTTAACTTTCTGCATTGCATCTATTTAAAAAAATATATAAATAATTTTACCGATTTATATTATTATTAATAAATGCGCCAAATAACGGTTATTACAAATACCACGAGTTCTCGCACATAGTATACATCACGAATGCATTTATATCCTGTTCGATATAGACCAAATAGTATATTATTCACTAGTTCACTACTATAGTTAAAATAAAAAGTATTTAGTAGTTAACTAAATTACGTCAACATACAAATTATAATAATAAATATATTATAATAAAATATAATTAATTTATATCTTTGTTCATTTATCGTTATATTATGATGAAAAGTATAAATTAAAATTCACAAATAATAATTAGTTTTGGAAAAATAATAAAACAATGTAATTGCCCGCTTGTAGTGATTAACAAGCACCTTTCAAAGTTGCAAAGTATATTAAAAAAAAAAAAAAAACAAATTATATACTTGCAGATGATAAAATTTAATTATATTTTAAATTCCATTCATAGGTTGCCTGAAAAGTAAACAACGTCTGAAACGTCAGAAAGTAGTCGACTGCTGACGTGAGTACCTGGATGTTAATAATGATAATAATAATAATAATAATAATAATAATAATAATAATAATCACTGAAAACTAATTTTACGTTTGAGATTAAAAATCAAGTACCGGAAAACGAGTGTTCGGTCTAATAGGGATCTAAGACCTGTTCTATCGATCTGTGTGCCGAACACAAATAAAAATACCGTATTATTTTGTATAAGAAACGAAAACATAGATGAAATTGGATGGATGTATATAATATAATATTGTGGATGAAGTTGCCGTGACGGGGGAATCACGTTTTAAGTGTGGATATAATATAATTGTCTGCCAAAATGTGTATTTCTGTTGTTGATGAAGTGTATAATCAACTGAAATCGTGAAAATTGAAATCAATTATATAGAAAAATCGCCCCTGTGTATCTATATTAAAATTAAAAAGTAGAAAAAAGAGAACGCATACGCATTTGTCATTGAACGAATATAAAATAACTTCACGCACGAGCGATTACGCACATAACAATAAAGTCAATTATTTATTAAGAAATAATTATTATTTGGAATAAAAATGTTCTTTATGTAACTTTGTGTCGTGATAAATATCACGTTTTTTTTTTTTTTTTATATAGGTAGTTATATATATTTATTTCTATATAAAAATACTAAAACTTACAGTATTCTTGCATAAAATGCGTTAGGTAATTATTATTTATATAATATATATTATTAATTATGTTAAATATGTTAATTTCTATTAAGAATTAAAATTAATAATTATTATTAATTTAAAAATATAATATTATATTAAAATAAATATTAATTAAATAAAATATATGATTTTTAAATTACCATATTATTATATTTTTAGTATAATTTTTTATATAGTGAATATATTATTAAAAGTTGTTGAATTTAGTTCACGAAAATTATAAATTAAAAAAATATATATAGTACCTACTTTATTATTTTAAAAATTATGATTTTTGTAAATTTTAATTAGGTATACCTAATGAAATCATATTATTAATTTCTATAAATACACTTACAAATTACAATTATTTATGTTTAAATAATTATTAATTATTAAGGTCATATTATTAATTATACACATATATGTATTATACTTAACACTAAGAGAAACGCATATGTTCACAAATCTAATATTTTATTATATTTTTTTTTTTTAATTCATAACTAAAATGGACTTTATTTGTGAATTTTATTACGCCAGTTTTTCATCCGTGAGAAAATAATGTAATTTAGCACCTGAAGGGTTTTCAATCATTATTATTTACCCGTAAATTGATGTTAATCTCAACAATGGTTCGTGTTACACGCAAAAATATCTAATAATGACCATCATTGTATGTGAAAATGGACAGCACGTACAATTATATATTATACAGGATATACAGTGACAAATAAAGTGGTGAACGTTGAAGGGAAATATTTTTCGTTCCAAATAAATAATTTTAAAATTATTAGGTAATTATATGGTAAAACCATTATCAATAAATTTTTCATTAAATATTTAAAATTCAATTACAAGTACGTTTTAAATAATATTATTTTGGATATGTTGGCCGAATATAAATTCCTAGAATTTTCAAATGAAATATAATTTAATTTATAACTAAATCCAATACTTACAAATCCTCGGCCGTTTTAAGAATACATAAAAAAAAATGTATAACATGTGGTCTTACATTAACAAAGTTTTCCAAAAAATTAAAAAAAATCACAATGATGTGTCCCTTTTTTTTTCTTTTTTTTTTTTTTTAAGTATGTAGAGGTAGACACTTTTACTACTCAAAATAATGCTCCGATTTACACGAATAGCATATATTTCCGGTTAGAAAATATATGTTGTTGGTACTTTATTTAGGTCATTTTTCGAATTTCTCAAAATTAACCCTATGCGTTAGAAAAAATGAGGAAAAACGGCAATATATTAATCCATACCTACATTATCTGACTGAATTTCGCTCAGAATCGTTTTTTCAAGTGTAATGGTTTATCATTGCATTAAAATTAAAATTAAACACTATGATTTGCATACCTATATGCTATATCCCTGCAACAGGAGTATCAGCTCGTCAATTTTTTTTTTTTTTTAAATTTAATTTTACATTATTGGTTTATCATGTAATATTTTTATTCTTCTCTAACGGCTGAATTTAATCCGAGAAAGAATATTTTCCAATTCATAAAATATATGAGTTAATAGTTGTTTATTTATGATCACTTAAACGTAAAATAAAGACAAAGAGGACAGAAGTGGTCGCGTAATAATTTTACATACCGTGAATTATTACGACATTATAATTCCATTCCACAGCATTTTAAAGGATAATAAATGCAAAATTTTCAATCGATATTACATCGAATAATACGACATACATTCGAGTTTTCAAAAAAAAAACAAATTATACACCTCATTTCACACATAAAGTATTACATTAAGTTTTCTTTTAATTTATTTTAATAATATTAAGACGTATAATATTTTTTTAAATTAATAAGATTTCTTGATAAATTTTGATACCGATTTTATTTGTTTAATATATTCATTTGTCCTTAATTCAAGAAAATGTTAGTAAAATTTATATGTTTTCGATATTAAATTGTAAATTATTATTTTCATTTTGTAAGCGCATATTTGTATTTTATAACTCATAATACACATATACGAGTTGCTTTTCAGCACACTTAACTATCTCAAAAATAATTTAATTTTTCATAAACATATCATAGTGTTATTATTTTTATTTCCATTGTATACGTACTCGTATAATTTTTAATCTTAATTTATTATTTCGAAATAGGTAATCAATTTTAAAATAATTTATTATTAAATTTTTAAATAATATTTTGCTTTTTTATTATGACTTGAAAATTATTTTTTAAGTACTTATAATAGAGGTATTTAAATAGCCACAGCAATAACTAAAATACAATTGGTATTCTATAATTAGATAATATTATATTCTTCACAAAACAGTTTGATTTTAGCGTAAATATTTCATTATTTCTCTAACAAAATTTATAATATTGTTTTTACAAAAACTAGCCTTTTCCAACACTAACCAGTTATTAACTCAACTATACGACTGCATTTATACCTTGGTTATAATATTGCGGTCATAGAGCAGCTAAATTTATGGTTTATATAATATTACCTATAATATTACAATCATTTATTTTTAAAATAAAATCCAACCCAGTGGCAAGTTACGACAACAGTCAAACTTTTATTCCATATTTATATTTATATTTTTTTTTTTTTTTTTTTGTATACGTATATACTCGTACATATATTATAATACAACAATGGTGTAAACTAAAAAAATATAAAATATATAAATTGAAAAGTAACCGTGTTTTATTCAAATGTATACAACATGAATATCCAATAACTCTTTGTTCATAATAAATAATATATATATATAATTTGGTTTATTATTCGATTCACATCGCAATATTAATTCGGGAATACTAAAAATCAACGTTTAGCGTTTGTCTTTTTATTAACAAAATTTGCATAATAATATATAAGTCAATGATAAACGTAAATATCATAATATAATAAGTATTATGCATAAACATCTTTATAATTTTATCCATTATTATTTTGTTTTAATATATAGATATAATAAAATGTAAAAAGTAATTTATACAAAAGCATTAAAATATTAATTTTTAATCGTTGAATTTATCTTGTCAATCGATATGATTTTAATTTGTAATTAATATCATTATTCTCTTTTTCATTATTCTTTTTTTGGAATTTGGTGTTAATTTTTAATGCAATAATTGATATTTCGTCTCTTTTATAAAAAATCAAAGTAACCTTTTTGTTTGAATAATTTAATCACTACTACACTCCATACTTAATTCTTAAACTGAAATAATTATGATTTTGGAATTCTATCATTATTTTCGTATCACTTTGTCACAAAAGTATTCAACAAACTAACTACTATTTTTTTTAAATACAAATCTATGAATCACTTTAAATAAATCATAATGATATTAAATTTAATCATTAATATAATAATTTAAAAAACGATTAATAAGAAGATATAATATATAATCCTATAATAAACTTATATTAAATATTATAATGTATCATATTATAGAAAATATTCTGCATCACTAATACAAGTTACATTTTTACACGATTTATAAATAAACTTTATGCAGAAACATATTATACCTAATAAAGTTTTTCGAAATTTTACGAGTACATTTATAAAAAATTAAATAATGTCGAAAAATGTTTCTGAATAATAATAAATTAATAAAGAAATTAATTTTATCTTAATGTAGGTCAAATTTTTTCAGTTATTTGAACAAATATGGAACTTAATGTACGCATTACAATTTACTATAAATATTGTTTTTGATTCAAATAATTTTTATTTGTTTGATTACCTACAAATAAAAATTACAGCGATTTGACATTTACTTTATTAGTTTTTTTTTTATAAACGTGATCTATTCGCTTACATGAGTTTTGTAGTTGAAATTATCTCTTGAAAGGCTAAATCGCGTTAGAAATCATGTTATATTTTTATTTCTTATAAGTATTTCTAAACAAATATCAATAACAACGTTTACGGTGTTTTCAAAGACTATCGTTTTTTTTTTTTTTTTGTTATATAGATATATAACAATAAATAAACATTTTTATATAAACTTCAAGCCCAGAGTTTTTATGTCTCCTTCATTTCTTAATATTAGATTATTTTAACAATTATACGAATTTTCGACTTCAGAATTGTCATACTTAAATAATTCTATTACGTTTTCCACGCACGCGTGTATCCCTTCGAAAACGTATTTATACAATACGTATACATATCGAATCATCTGGTCACGACGTCATGTGTATGGGTAATGCGTGTTTCCATCTACGGACTGACCGAAGAAATAAAGCCGGATTTTGGTTGTCAGAGTCCAACGGTCGAGGCCCATCGTCGATTCCCCGAGTTAACGTGAAAGTGCGTTTTTCAAATATGGAATAGGTCTGGGTCTGTATACGTATATACACACACTTTCGGTGTACTCGGCCTGTACGCACGCACACACGCAAAAAAGTTCCATTCGTGTGTTAACGGATTGACAGAGAGTGAGAGAGCGGTAAAGAATGAAACAGAGACAGAATGAAACGACGGCAAATCTTTTATTCCTCCGCGCCGGAAACGGTTAAGCTCTCAGAGCTTAGTTGTCCCGCTCGGTTAGATCCACGGGATCTTTTGATTGCTTTTCGTCTTGAACACAGCTCGACTTTTCCTCTATATATATATATATATATATATATATATAGAGAGAGAGAGAGAGAGAGAGAGAGAGAGAACCGCCGAATTTTTCTTTTTTCCTATATCTTTCTTTTTTTTTTTTCTTATTTGGCACATTTGTTCCATTGAATTTGGGTTGTACACCGCATGCCCGTTACCATCAAGAAGTCAATAATCCTAAAGCACACTGGCCGGTAGAATACTTGTATTTTTTCTTCCCACTACATTCCTTACGAAGTCCATCCATCGCGACTTATATATTTATATATATAATAACGTACAAGTATATCGATCAATTTCAACGTAATACAAAAGTTAAGTATTTTACAGAGTTTCTCAGAAAAAAAAAGTATTTTCTACAACGTTTGCCTTATATTATTATTACCTGGAACCCGAGATAGATATATGCGAATATTAAAAAACTATACGTTATTATAAATTTCGCCAAGTGAAGTTTATAATAATAAAATGTTTTTTTTTTTTTTTTTTTTATATTATCCTCCTCGGAACTTTTATCAGTTTTCCTTAGATACAGGTATAATAATATGCCATTATACTAACGGACATTATTATTTTTCGTATTTCGTAGGTAGATTGAACAGTATTTTATCATTATAATATGTAGGTATTATTTTAATACAACGATGACCACGATGTTACAAAATTATTTTTCGGAGACTTAAATAATAAATTTACGGAGGGAAATTAAATGTAAAAAAAAATTTAACGCGTTAATTCGGATATTCGTTTATTTTAATCGCGGTAGGTCTATATGGTGCAGAGGAACAAAATAATAACGAACGTCATGCGATTCGAACAAATGCGCGGAAGAGGGTACGGACACGACGACGTTTACAACAAACGGAGGTCTGCTCCTTTTGAAGATTTACCGCCGCGGATATCGGTCGATCGGTTTATTCGCGCGCGATTAAGTACATGAAATCCCCACGTGGAAACGGGCTCGCTTTAGCGAATGTTTAATATAATAATATTATAATATAGGGTGTTATTATTATATAGTTTTCGTCGTGACGAGGCTGCAGGTCGTGCCAGCGCAGGGGCAGATATTATCAGATTTCGTATTATTGCGAACGTTCCAATCGATCTCGATTTTCGTCCACCCACGTATTTCTCTCTCTCTCTCTCTCTTTCTCGTAAATATATTTTTAGATATCTGTACACGACTTTATTTAAATAACGGACCGATGAGCCGATCGGTCGGCCGGTGTCGTTTTTGTATCATATAATACATTTCAAAGGACCTAAAATTGTGTACGTACAACGAGTCGTATAAGTGAACGGTTTCCGTTTTGTCTATTCGAGTGCGATAATACGCGAACCGACCCTTTTCCGCCAATTGCCCTTTGCTACCGCCACGACAGAGTCGCGTATACCGAAAAGGTTACTAATCTATATATATATATATATAATACATACATAAAGTAATATATTATGTATATAATATAAGTATATATAGAATTATACACATTTACGCACGTATATTTTGCAAGCCGACGAACGCACGCTCGATCGGACTCTCGTCGGACGGTCCACCGATTTGTAGTTTAAGTCAATTTTGCCAGCGGGAGAGAGGAAATCCGTTCGACCCTCGTTTATACTGATGTCAATGGCATCGATATAAACGCAACGTTTCCCATTTATATTATTATTATTATTATTATTTTGTTATTTTATTATCAAGCAATATTTGGAAATTCACGTACATTTAATAATAATAATAATAATAATAATAATAATAATAATAATAAATTAATAATAATAATAATATACATACTGATAATGTATTATTGTCGAAAATTATTATTTTTTTTTTTTACCCTGTAATAATATTTAAAATAAATGACACGATAAAATTATGTCTTCAAGAGATTTAACGGGAAAATAATTATTTTAATAATTATATAATTATCATTATAAGAATATATTGTATTTGTTTTCACTCTGTTTTAATATTATTATTTTGGTCGATATTAAATTTTAACACGCGTTAGTGATTTTAATATGAACAAACGAATAGTGAAATTATTATAATATTAATACCTGATATTATAATATTATGGTGCGTGTATTCGTACAGATAAAGCTGCGTCCATTTAAATGATTTTATTTAATATGATTTCAAAATCCGAATATTGTTAAAAATATATTTTATTCTTACGTAAAAATAATCATAATTGTAACTTGATAAACATTATTCTATTATTTACAAATAATCTTTTACGACTTTTTTTATTTCTGTTTTTATACATAAAAAATAAACGCGTTTGATTTATTTAGATTTTTACGAATTTTGTAATAATTAAATGCATTGTGTATATAATTATTGTTTATCGAACTAAACAAACATGGGAACAACCTCTGGTGTTAAATATTTTTTTTTTTTTAAACAATATAATTATAAAAGATTTCAAATTTCAAAATTTTTCTAATTGCATTACCTATATTAATTATAGTTATATAATATTATTAATTGTTATTAATATTATATTATTATTTTATGTCCAAAAGCGTCCGATTTATAGTATAACATTTTAATGTACCTACGTATTATATAATATTATTGTATTCGTTGTAAGTAATTATAGGTTATAGGCGTGTGCCCAGGTTAAGTTAAACTATCAAGAAGTGGTTAAGACCAAATTATGCATGATTATTTAATATTTCATTATTTTTGTCACGTTCGTTTATGCGAAATCGTCATTATACAAAATAATATGCATAATACGAGTCTGTTGAACAATCAAATCTAAATTCTAAAGGATAATAATATGTTTAATCTGATAAACGATGAAAATATTTTATCCAGTTTTTGCTATTCGCAGAATCGGACGGTAGTCCGATAACTCTTTTGATTTAATCCGGTGGCTTTTCGTCTCGCCACCGGAAAACAATAAACACGCGATATTGTGTTATTATATCAAGTAAATTGCGTTATTTGTACCTTGTTTCGTACGCGTTATATTATTAATCGCGATTGTCCAGGAAAATGGAAACGTATAAAGAGTAATCATGTGCAACACGAAACACTCTTGACGTGTGTCCTATCGTATTTTATATTACTTACGGAATTATCTGTTGCGTGACATTTAGGACCGCACGACGTTGTTACTACTGCGCCATATTTTTTTTTCCTCTCTCCATATAAAATTGTATACGCGAAACAAGACTTATTTTGATCATATATTATTATATTGTTTAGTTTGTCTAGACGTCGTTATTTCAAACCGTTATTTTATTACAGCGGCGAAAAATGGCAATACGGTCCTCTTCGACATCGTTTTAAGAAAATAAAAACTACAATTATTTTTTAATACCATCCATACTAATCACGGCTCTCGTCTCACAAGGCAACCCCCCCCCTCCCCAACCAAGTCTCTGGAACCGCCCCTGACATCGTACAATATTAATAATTAATTCGAATATTCAGAAATTCGTGAAATTTATAATTATATAATCGTCTTAGTTTATACGGTCGAACGAGTCGTTTTTAAAATTCAAAATTACGTGCAAAATCACATTAATTAAAAAAATAATCGTATTGTTCAAATATTATATGTTTAATTGTTACAATAATTATTATTATAATGATTTAACTTTTAAAAAATAACTACCTAACCGAAAAATATATATTTTTAATGAAACGATTTTTTTTTTTTAAATTTAAATTACGAAAAGAGGATTAATGAATTTACTAAAAAAAAAAAAAATAATAATAATAATTACATTAAAAAAAAGCTGGACAAAAAAATACATTATAATTATTGTTAATGCTTATGATGTAAAAACTAAAAAATTATAATCAATACTTTGAACATAAAATACGAACGGTTAAACAGTTATTATATAGAGATAGACAGTGAGAACGGTTAGGGATGAGGCTTAAAAAATAAAACATATTATTATTATTTATTAAATAAAATATGATATGTGGGTATTTTAGTAAAGTACTATACACGGTTAACTGTAACGGTACTTTCCCGAGTGCAGCTGCTGTTATACCTACGTATTTACGTCATTATATCTGATATTATGTTGCTCGTTAAAATCAGAAAACGAAATGCGTGTAACTGATGGGCTTTCATTGTTTATTATTGCCAAACGTCTAAAACTTTAACGAACCACGCGGCACTCGGCAGACACTACCGCAACAACGATAACAATGCCACCAAATATCGTGGCAAATAATCAGAATGATAACAAACATACACAGAGACGGTGAGCGACACGCGGAGTGGTCGAGGACAGATCCTTACCGCAATAATGATACCATCATCACTCTGGTACTCTGGATATACCACCTCCACGTTATCTGGTGTAATTTCGATTATAATATTACGCGTGTATCATATCATATCATATAAAAATATATTATAACATTCGTCTTTGGGTCGTAAATATTGACGTCGCTGGCTCAGGGGGAATGTCGCGATGGTCATAATTTATACCAGTTGTAGGACTTATGATTTAGATGACAAATTTATGATTGTAATAAACTTGTACAACGGTATACGATGCAAATGTATTCTATAATAATAATATTATTCTCGTGGGCGAGCGATTCAATACTGAATGAGAGAAATAAAGAACATAATATATTTAAAATGAAAAATACCACACAGTAATAATAGCAATATTTATATTATATATATAATAGACATATTATAGTTTATAGGCGATAACTCTGAAAATTGAAAATATAAAAAAAAAAAAATAAACATTTGTCATATTATATAAATATCTATAGTAATTGTTATTATTTTTTATTTTTTTTAATTATACCAGTTTGTGTTGGTTAGTATGCAGACTTAATAAAAATGAATCATTATAAAAAAAAAAAAATATTTTAATTTGATAAAATATTATATTAAATTGAAATAAATACTTTAAAACTTCGGATGCGATATATTAAACATTTAAACTGATTTAATTTAGCATTATAAAAAATAAAACTAATATTTTATGATAACGTGTATTAAATCATTATTTTGAACATTAAGTCAAAATAAATGCAAAAAACATCTTAATAAATGATTTAAAATTTTACAGCATACATTATACATATATAAATACGAGTATATAATATACAATAAAAATATTGTAATAACAACGATTATTAAATTGATATTAATAAATAAATAATATCCACAAGAACTCTTCTTATAAAATTAATTAAATTGATAATTTATTATAAATGTTTATTTTAAAAATTATTGTTCAAATGTAAATTCATAGCAAGTACTATATTTACTAAACCATAATAATTTATCATAATTTTAAGTAGATATTACTATAAGGTAAAATAAGGTAAACCTAAATAAGGTAAAAATAAATATATATGAATAGATATTTTATTATTTTAATATAACATAGAATGATTGTGAATTATTTATATATATGAATAGATATTTTATTATTTTAATTAATATAATTAACATAGAATGATTGTGAATTATTTACAATTATGTAACTAATTATTAATTTATTATCATACCTATACTTAAATTATTAATGTAAAATTGTATATTTAAATAATAAAACATTATACTTGTATATTTCAACTATTTTGAAAAATAAAATTGACTCAACTTTTACATAATTGCGGTGTTATAAAATAAATTACAATAATATTATTATTATCCTATACTTTGTCCTAACGTCCAATGTTAACAGAATAAGCGTGCTGTAATATAAGACGATCGCAATAATATTATTAACTTTGACTTTATCCGTCAATCGGAAATATCTATAATTCGATTTCACAGACTAAATACGTTGTATTAAAGTGTAAAAACTTAACAAAAAGTTAGATGTAATAATATTATATTCGTTATGGATTTTAAATGCATACGACTATACTTTAGCGTTTTTCATGGGCATGGACAGATTTCAAATTGACAGTCAGCAGAAAATACGTAACTTCGGATTATTTTTTGAAAAAATACGGTGTTTAATTTCATTTATTTTATATGGTTAATTTTAATAGTATCACAATTATTAAATTGTATCATTTATTTAAAAAATATTACACGATGATTTTTTTTTTTTTACAAATTTAATGTAATTTAGTTTTTAAGTATGAAAAAATTAAATTTACCAATGATAAAATTGAATAATTAGCAGCCAAAAAAAAAAAAAAAAAATAATAATAGATTCAGGGGCAGAACTTGGTGCATCTACTGCCCACTTGCGCATTACGCCTTATGGCATTTTATCGAAATAATAATATAACGTATAATAGAACGTACTCATATTATAGTTTTCGGTTCGTTGTGCAAGACTTTGAGACGTAGATCATTATAATATTCCTCGAATATTCCAGTACGAAATATTATGTCATACACTCAAATAAATATATTATTTTTGTTGGAAATCTGCAAATAAACCGCTATATAAAGTTAAATTGCCATTGAATATAATGCCCCGACGCAGCATACGACGTTTATATATAATAATAATATATAGTATAGCATATACAGTTATGGTAGTCTCTTTATATTATATATATCTTATATATAAACACACGACCGACAAATAAATGGCCTGGACGAAATGTGGGACATTATACGTTATACGTATATTTATACACACAATCTGATATGATGTTTTATTCCTTTTTATCTATTTCGTTCTTGGGAAACTTAAATCGGCCCAACGAGCAAATAAGGATTATAAGTTGTATGTGAAGTGATGACTACTGGTGCGGGCTTAGCATCGGCAGTATAAGTTTTAAGTTTTTAACGTATTGCGCGCAACTTCTGGCCAAAGTTTACGATACGGAATAGATGAACCTACTTATTTGTGCCGAGAAATTTCACACACCGTTCAACTGCCGGTGTGCGACCGCGTCAACGTATAGGTAGGTAATAATAATATTATTTTTATTATAATGTAAAATAATATTTCGTGTTTGTTGAATAATATACCTATTGAAAAAGTTATACCGTATAATCATTGCCCGCAGACCGTATTGAAATTTATCACAATTTCTTATTGCCGACGAATGGTATTAAAAACAAAACAATATATAGTTTTCCTATAGAATAATAAAAAAAAAAAAAAAAAATGTCCGCAAATAGAAAAAAAACCATATAAATTATGTATACGATTTCTTTTTTCCGTTTCCACAATATTTCAAACAACCATAACTACAATAAAAATTACTAGCTAAAAGTTTTTAAATCTTATTATACAACAACGAGTTATTCTCATCATTCCTTATACACATTAATATTAAAAATAAAATATTACTTTTTTAATACGATATTATTTGTATTATATGATATACAGATTTGAATATATTATTATAAAACATCCAGGGAAGATTCATGGATTATTTGCATCGAAATTTTATGGTATCCAGTGAATCGACCCAGCATCTCGTATATAACTCTTCGTTTTGTTCGCCGCAGCGTTCGATTTAATTACTTCAATAACTCGGGTCGTTTTTCTTCTATAGACCAATCGGTCAACGGTGAATGCAACTTGCGGGCGCGAGCAATTTGTATACATTATTGGTGGTAATATATTTTTCGGATAAAACATCTGTGAAGTTCAAATACAAATTTGTCTTGGTCGGACGAACGTGCTTTTGGTTAACATCAGCTTATATTCTATGGCAATTTTTCTTGAAAATCGACGGTATAATTTTGAACATTTTTTTTTTTTTTGTGACGAGATAACACAACAATGGAAAAATTTCTTATTTTTTTTTTTTTTTTTAATATTACATGTTAATAATGTTTTAACATAACAATATTTATATTGGTAAATAATTATTTGTACTAACGAAAAACACACAGAAATTATCATAACTATTCGATTATAACGCGAGTATTAAAAAGTATTTTTATTCCAGCAAAAATAATTTAAAGAAAATACGTTTTCTTAATAGAAATATAAAAAAAAAAACACAAATTATTGTAAAACTATATATCTATTCTTCATTTCATGTCTTAGGATTTAAAATTATATGATATATTTAATATAGGGACTTTCTCATTTTGGGTTTTATCGTCAATTAAATTAAATAATATTTAATCAGTAATATTTCAATATTTAATCTATATTATGAATTATTACAAATTTATTTTATCCAAATAAGAGACACAATAAATGTATTCAAATAATATGAATTTCAATTTGAATTTAAATAAAACTAGGTTGAAAACGATGAAAAGTATAAAACAAAGTTAAAATGTTTAGTATTTCATTTAAGTAAAAACTTTGAAATTTATTAAATATATTATTATAAAACTGAATTAATTAAAATGGAAGTCAGCTAAAAGTTTTATTTTTGTTATTTAATTTTACCTAATTTCAATTATATAATATGCTTTTGCAGATTTCATGTGTACGAATATAATAAAATATTCTTATTTTATAGTTACTTAAAGTATGTATAATTAAATGAAAATAATAAAAAATAAAAGAATAATTTTACATAAAAAAAAAAAAAATTATTTCTTTCCTGCGATTCATAATATTATATTAGGAAAATAAACTGTAAAATGATTTACTTCAAATATCGAAAAATTTATTACATTGAAAAAAACAAATCTAAATAAATTATATTTGAATGAAATTTTATTACTATAATGAATCATTATTTTTTCTTTAAGTCCATCGTCAAATAAATGTTATAGTCATTACTTCATTAGATAAATAATTATAATTTAATGAGATAGGGTAAAAAAAAAAAAAAAAACACAATAACAATGATATTGTGTAAAGGTGTAAAAAAATAAAATCATAGCTAATTGTTTGAATTTGTATTCGATTTTCACATATCGTTGACGACAAAAACCGGGAATATAATAACAAAACACATTCGTTTAAATGGATTATTATATTTATTTTATTTATTATTATTATTTTTTGCAGCGCGTATTTCACAATATTAACCAGAACAAAAAACATTTGCAATTTAGCGTGTTTACAAAAAAAAAAAAAAAAAAATATTTACCCGATGTAATGGAAATTTATCGAGACCGCATGAATATCAATTCGAATATAATAATTATATTAAAGCGTCATAAAATTCAATTCGGAACCGCATTAAATAATATCGTAGAAATACGCGCTCGTGTGTCTGGCCCACGAACGCGCAGGAAATTATTATTCCTGCGGGACGTTTCCGAACATATTTACGGTACGTTTTCCGTGTAAATTTATATTAATATCGCGTGTGCACGAAGACGTATAATTCACATATGGAATGACGTCGAATTATTTTGCATGCATTCGGTCGGAGGAGGACACAATATATTATTATTATTATTATTATTATTATTATTATTATTATTATTATTA
>JAIUCT010000021.1:2852095-2870691 GCA_021307375.1 Tetraneura akinire | reverse complement strand
TATTATTATTATTATTATTATTATTATTATTATTATTATTATTATTAAATCGTTTACGTGTGTATAATAAATTCGTCGTTATTATAATAATGATTATGACAATAAAATGTACATAAATCATCGTCGATGACGAAATCTAATTTTCAATTGTTTATTACTTATTATACTTATTAGGTACTTATTTATACTCATTAAATTATAATTTTTCAATAGTGGATAAAAAAATGTGAGTTTTCCCTCAAATATTTTATCTGTAAAAGCCTATAATACTAAATTAAAAATAATATATTTAACAAAAAAAAAAAAAAACTGATACTGCAGTGATACAAATAAAAAGAGGATAGTTTTTAGTGTTGATTAAAATTTGAATGCAACTATTATAAGCAAAATTCAGTCAAAGATAGGTAGGTAATAGGTATTGATTAAAACTTTCTCTACGTTCAATATAAATGCCCATAACATCCCTAAACGAGTATCCTAAATAAACATAACTGAAAGTACTTCGCTCAAAATCATATTTTCGAATGCGATGATTTAACATTACATTAAAATTTTAATCAAACTTCAACACTATCCTCTTTACACCTACATTACTCCCACAGCACTAGGTATATAAAAAGAAATTGTATTCGTAATATTCACAAAAGTTTTGAACTGTGTTATAAGAAAGGTGTATTGAGCTTTTTTCAAAATTTTTGTCAATTTCATTTAAAATTATTGAAAAATATTAAAAATAATCCATATAAATACTATAAATATCTATTTTACAAAATTTTTTATTTTAAACACCTATCAAAAAAATGATTACAAGACATTTTTCTAATATTTGGAATATGTTAAGCATTATGCAATTATGCTTCTATAAAATTTCGAAGTCTTTTCAATAAAATATTTTTTTTTTTTTTTTTTTATTCATTATTTTGAAAATATTTTAAAATATTAATAAGAACATTCTTATTTGGATAATTACTAGGTATATCTTTTTATAACGATTTTATACAACTACATGAATGATTTCCAAAGCACAAAACGGTTTTTTCTTCTTTATACTTATTAATACCTAAAATGATTGGTAAATCCTCATTACATCCAGAGATTTTAATTTATATTCCGATGTTATAGATGTTGACATATCAACTACAGAAATAAAACTGTGGCAAACAAAGTGGATTAAACATACTATTATAGATCGTCCAAGTACAGCTGTTGAATCTTTAAACCACTGTAATGAAGAATTATTTCCAAATATATACTATTATTATTAAAATATTAGCAGCATTGCCAGTTTCTGAACGCGTCCGGGGCCTTGAACGTCAAATTATTGTGGAGCCTTATATCAATTTTCTATAACTATAGGTAGCAATATTATTAAAAATATTATAATATCAAACATTTTATTTTATATAATTAAATGTAGCTTTTATAACTTGTAGGTATTATACATATACTAGTTATAATACATCATAATGAACTTTCCTAAATAATATATAGGTACTAAAAAGAAAAAATGATACAACTCCTAAACTGGATTTTAATAACCACAATAATCAAAAAGAAGAGCTGATACTCTTGCCGCATAGATACAGGTGTGCAAATCATAGTGTTTAATTTTAATTAGAATTTGAATGTAATGATAAACCATTGCATCTGAAAAAACGATTTTGAGCGAAGTTCAGTCAGATAATGTAGGTATTCATCAACATTTTGACATTTTATTAAATATTTAAAATGCAAATAAATTTATCACACATAAAGAGACCATATAGTTAAACATATAATACATAAATGAACACCCTATAAAATTTTCAAGTCTCTAAGTTCAATATATAATCCCTTATCACCTAAATGCCTATATCTGACAGAACTTCGCTCAAAATACTATTTTTGGATGCATTGGTTAATCATTGCATTCAAATTCTAATTAAAATTAAACACTATGATTTGCACACCTGTATCCCTGATGCAGGAATATTAGCTCTTTTATTTTATACTTTAAATGGCCAGAAAAAAAAAATCGTAAATCTAATAATTCACAATTAATTAGAACTAAGTTAAGTAAAATCTATTTAAACATCAATAAAAATTTCAAAATTTCAATAAATTTTTGTCAATTTTATTTAAAATTATTGTAAAATATTTTTTTTATTTTAAACAATTTGCCCTTCAAAAAGACAGAGCTATCTTATTAATATAATTTTTTTTATAAATTGTTTTTCTTCAATATTTATATTTTGTAAAATATAAGAATTAATTATATTATCTAATATGTGTGTTTATTTATTTAAATAAAAATTCCAATATAATTATAGTTGTAAACAAAAAATAATAAACTAAAAAAATTGGACCCCCTCCGAATAAATTTTTCAATTACGGTCTTGAATAAAATTAGTTAAAATTATTTGTTAATAAGCGTAAAAGCATAATTCAAAAATGTATGAAAAAATAAAACAAATTTAAATTCCAAATATATCGATGATTATTTTTTTAGTATTACAATATTTTTATGATTTATTCCAGTTTAAAATTTAAATTTAAATGAATTTAAATTTAAAAAATAAAAATAAATAATAATATAAATAAATTTAAATATTAATTTAATAACATTTATTTTATGTTATTAATTAAAAAAAATTAACGTTTTCCTAACAAATAATCATCACGCAGTTCTCAATAATTTAAGTGGTCGGCCTTGTCAATTCTCAACTCACTCCGAAGTCCAATATATAAATGTTTTCCACAAACTACTTAATCAAACAGTTGATTATTTTTATGCAGTTAGCATAAATATAAGCAATATTGAAGTCACCTTTTACTTTATTAGCGTATCTCATATTATATTCCATTATTTATTACCCACTCGTTCATTCTTAGTGAGCATACTATTAATACAGTAAAATTGAAAAATAATTTTAAATACTATTATTTTGTGTAAATATAAGTTTTAAATAATAAAAATGTTAGATCTTAAGACTTTAGCCATAGCGACATTGATCTTGTTAATACTTTATATTATATTTACGCGTCTTCCGAATACACTGAAATATCGTCATATGATAAGATCATCGAACATACCATCTGCAACAAAAAATATTTGGAGTGAAATCAAATTTTTGTTAAATTTGGCAGAGAAGCGTCCTATAGGTAAACTACACTAATTAATAATTATTTTATTTTAAAATTTAATATTGTTTTTTTTATATTTGTATACATTGAGATCCAATGAAATATTCATCGAAGTAATTTATATAAATATTCTCAGTCCCCACTACTGTTTATTGCATGGCCAAATCCCTAAAAAAATATTTTGAAAAATGACGAAAAAACGACATTATCTGACTGAACTTCGCTCAGAATCATTTTTTCAAATGCAATAGTTTATCATTGCATTCAAGTTATAATTAAAATTAAATACTATGACTGCATACTAACCTAACCTGTATCCTATCCACACCCCTGTATCCCTTCATTGTTTTTTTTTTTTTTTTTTTTTTTTTTGTAAACAAAGAGTTACCTAATTAAAATTAAAAGTTTACCTGAAATTCAAAATATTTCAAAATTATAAATTCATAAACATAATTATAATTTATAACATTATAATAATATGAATTATATCGGTAAATATAACTTAAAAATTTTAATAATAAATTACCTAATAATAATAATTAATATTAGTTGGATATTATTACCTAATTAATCTTATAAATATAAATGTAAAGAAAATAATTTCTAAGAAATGTTAAATTTATAAGTAAAGTATTTAAAATAATATTCAAAAAACTATAATATATCAATATGTTTAATATTATTATAATATGCATTATAATAAATAAATAAATTTATAATTTATAATAAATTATTAATTAATTTTATATTATTCGTATATTTTTAGACCTACTTCCATTTTTCACGGAGTTAATTAAAAAACATGGTTCAGTCGTGCATTTTTACCTCCCGGGCTATTCCAATGTTATACTAAACGATCCAGATGATATAAAAGTAAGACAAATTAATTTTTAATAAGTGTGTTAGACAATTATATGTACGATGTACGAGTTTGGTTTCCTAAAAAAATTAATAGCTCTAAGTAAAATGTGTATGGAAAACACAAAATATAGAGTAAGAACACAAAATGTAACATCAGAAACCTTTACAGTGGAAACCGGACTAAAACAAGGAGATGCCCTGTCACCAATACTCTTCAATCTTGTCCTAGAGAAGGTATTAAGGATACTACAGGAAAATGAAGGTGGTTAACTAATTTGTCAGAAAAAGATATGGCTCCTCGGTTTTGTTGATGATTTAGACATAATAGGTGATTCCCTTGCAGACGCAGCCAACGCAGCCAGAGTGTTAGAAGAAGCAGCGAAAAAAACAGGCCTTGAGATAAACACTGAGAAAACAAATATAATGGAATTAATTGAGAGTGGGGAGAACCCCAGTGAGACGGAGAATTTAGCCTATGAAAAATTTAACGATTTCAAATATCTTGGAGCAACATTAAGTACAAGGAATGATTGGTCAAGGGAAATAAGTATTCGGATAATCAAGGCTCAGAAAACGTTTTACGCACTGACAAAATTCTTCACGTCCAAAATGTTACCGAGGAAAACAAAAGCAAGGTTATACGTGGCTATTATAAGACCGACTCTCACGTATGGCTGCGAAGCTTGGACGACAATCAAACAAACAGAGAGAAACCTGAGGACTTTTGAACACAGAATATGGAGGAAAATATGTGGACCTGTCTTTGATGAAACAACGGGGAATTGTCGGAGGAGGTACAACAGAGCTGTACTATGTTGGAACTAGCACCAGTAACAAGCTTCATTAAAAGCCAAATAATTCAATGGGTAGGACACATAATGAGAAGACGAGAAAACGAAGCAGTTAGAGTGGCATTGGAATGGAAGCCACAAGGTAAAAGACCTAGAGGTATACCTAGAAAAATATGGATAGACGTGGTAGAAGAAGATTTAAAAATACTTGGAGTTGAGAATTGGAGAGAGGTAGCACAGGATAGTGACAGGTGGCGAAGTGTAGTAATGGCGGCAAAAACTCTTAGAGAGTAGAAATGCCATTTGAAGAAGAAGAAGATATAAGTAAATTGAAGTACAAGTGTACAGACACACATTTTGTAATTTTATGGACCCCATTATATGATATTTCTGGTTGCGCTACTGAGTATTATATATTTAGAATTTTACATATTTTTACATATTATACCTATTTTGAATAATGCATTAAAATTATTTTATCATAAATTATCTTTTAAAACCTCTGATAAAAGATCATCAAAATACATTTTTTTATAATTTCTTGCAGGCCACACATTTTAAAAATAAAATAATATAAGCTAGAAAAATCAATTCTAATACCTTTTAGATTCTGAGCGAAGCGAAGAATGTATTGGTTTTACAATGATGTGTCTTTTTTTTTTTTTTATTTTTTTTTTAAGTATGAAGACACTTTTACTACCCGAAATAATGCTCCGATTATCACGAATAGCATATTTTTCCGGTAGCAAAGTGGATGTAGTTGGTACTTTATTTAGGTCATTTTTCGATTTTCTCAAAATTCACCCTAAGCGGTAGAAAAAACGACCAAAAAATGACGAAAAAACGGCATTTTTCAAATTTCGACGAATTCGATTTCAATATTTCACGATAACTCAGGCAATTTTGAAGTTAGAAACTTGAAATTTTTTTTGGCAGTTTATATAGGTACTATGTATATGTGATAAAATTTTGGAACCGTTATGTTCATTTTTCTACAAAATATAGGACTTTGAATATTTCGTAAAATTCTCGTTTTTTTGTATATAATGTTTGATAAAATTAGCAATATTTGGTATTAAGGTCTGAAAATTGTACTGAAGTATATTTATATATTAATTAACATTAATTAAAAATATTAGAAAAATCTATTGTCTCAATTTTTTTTATAGCTGTTTAAAGTTAATATTTTTAGTTTAAACGAAAATATTATGAAAAAAATGACGAAAAATTAGCATTCACAAAAACGTGGCTCTATGGGATAATATTCGCTATCTCGGTGTTGAGCTCCGTCGCCAGGAATCGACAGCGGATGGGTGACCGCCGTTTTTTTTTTCTTACTATGTCTGAATCATCATATTAAAATATTAAAAAAATCCATGGTAACATTTTTTTTTATAGCTGTTTAAAATTAATATTTATATTTTTTTGTTTTTATGACTGAAGACACTTGTACTACCCGAAATAATGGTCCGATTTTTACAAACAGCATATGTTTCCGGTAGGAAAGTGGATGTTCTTGGTACTTTAATTAGGTCATTTTTCGAATTTTTCAAAATTGATCCTGTACGTTAGAAAAAACGATGAAAAAATGACCAAAAAACGGCAATATATTAATCAATACCTACATTATCTGACTGAACTTCGCTCAGAATCGTTTTTTCGAATGCAATGGTTTAACATTGCATTTAAATTATAATTATAATCAAATACTATGATGTGCACACCTATATCCCTGCGGCAGGAGTATCAGATATCCCAAGGGACTATAAGATACCTACCTAATGCCAATCTTTTAAACCTAATACTGGTATGGTAGGCAGAGGTGGTTCGTTTTATCTGACCTAAAACCAGGCTTCGCGAGACTTATACAAATTTACTACAAATCCACCATCTACCATCTACCACCTGAAATGTATTTATGTTGGGACGCAATTCGTGTAGAAGTGGTTAAATATCATTTGGACGCAATTCGTATAGTGGTTAAATATCATGGGGACGAAATTCATGTGGAAAAGGGATTTCGGGAGTCGGGACCCAAAATGTATGCATTGTGATTAACCATCTTGAAAATAAAAATTAACAATTAAAATAATTTATAATTATAAAATTAATGTTACCTTTTTTAGATTCTAAGCCAGTGATTCCCAACCTGGGGGGCACGCCCCCCAAGGGGGGCGTAAATACATTGCTGGGGAGGCGCAAGTAGTCATTACGAAATACATTGTTTTTTTAATTTTTTTTCATTTATGTGGAAAAACTATAAAATTAATAATTGTCCATTATCATTCATTGCTAATTACTCGTTATCTGTGTTAATAATTAATAATAAATAAACTACATTTTTATACTTTCTACATTGTAACTTAAATAAATATTAAAAAAAATTATTTTTACTTATTTCTATATTTTAAACCAAATAAACCTTTTTTAAAAAATTTTAATTTTTTTGGGGGGGGGGGGCGTGAAATTTTTGAAAATTTACAAAGGGCGCGTAGAATAAAACAGGTTGGGAAACACTGTTCTAAGCGAAGCGAGTATACAAATATGTGTGTCTTTTCTTTTCTTTTTTTTATGCCTGAAGACATTTTTACTACCCGAAATAATGCTCCGATTTTAACGAAAAGGATATATTTAAGGTTGGAAAGTGGAAGTAGTTGGTACTTTATTTAGGTCAATTATCGAATTTCTCAAAATTGATCCTATGCGATAGAAAAAACAACGAAAAAATAACGAAAAAACGGCATATTTCACAAAAACTGCAATTTCGACGAATTCGATTAAAATATTTCACGATAACTCAGGAAAATTTGAAGTTAGAGACTTGAAAATTTTATTGAGTGTTCACAAATTTACTATATAAATATATGTGATAATCTTTTGGAACCGATACGTTAATTTTTCTACAAAATATAAGACTTTGAGTTTGAATATTTCGTAAAATTTTCGTTTTTATATATAATATAATGTTTGATAAAATTGGCATTTTTGGGCATAAAAATCTAAAAATTTTATTGAAATATACTTACATATTCTTACATCATATCAAAATATTATAAAAATCCCTAGTACTAATTTTTTGTTATAGCTGTATTAAATTGATATTTTCAACGAAAATCTTAAAATCCATATTCCATACAAATATTCTTCTCATTATTTTTCAATATTTTTACAATAAAAATTTATAGAAAAACCAAAAAATTTAGAAAATTTTTGAAAAATGATAAATAAAATTGACAAAATTATTTATGATATTAGCATTTAGATGACAAGGGATCTTGTGAGCAAATAAATTGAACTTAGGACTTAAAAAATTTTTGATGTGTTCATATATGTACTATATGTGTACCTATATGGCCCTTATATGTGTGATAACATTTTGCGTTTAAAATATTTAATAAAAAGACTGTCAAAATTTTAATCATTACCTACATTATCTGACTAAACTTCGCTCAGTATAGTTTTTGGTATACAGTCATTTGGTCGCATCACTTTGGTCGAGGTAATATTGGTCGCATCAAATTGGTCGCATGACATATTGGTCGCTTTACATATTGGTCGCAAGTTTATTTATTTATTCATATTGAGTCTATACCCATTCATAGTTTTTACCCTATAAAGTACTATATTGTACCCATTATATTGTATTGTATTGTAGGTATTAAAAATTCTCTTATTGAATATTTCAAGAAAATATAGACCGGTCAATGATGCTGAACAAATTAATAATTAGCAAGGTTAAAAGATAATAATATCTATTAACCTTGAATAATAATTAGCAAGGTTAATAGATATTATCTTTTAACCTTGCTAATTATTAATTTGTTCAGCATCATCGACCGGTCTATATTTCCTTGAAATATTCAATAAGAGAATTTCTAATACCTACAATACAATACAATATAATGAGTACAACATAATAATATAAATTAAAAATTAAATTAAATTATATTTAGATAATATATTTATGATAATATATTTACGCACGCACAACATGTCAACATAATTATTTTATTGAAATTAACAGCTTGCATAAAACAGTTAAAATACCAAAATGCTTGACAACATAATAAGTTTTTTACTCAACTAATTTGATTTTTTAAAACATACGACCTAACCTAACCTCGTATTTAAATATGTTGTTATGTCTTCTATGTTTTGGCCGTGATCGATTTTCGATTTTAAAAATTCTACTTCAAACAACTTAAACAAAGTAAATCGTAAATTTACATATTTTCATATTTCATTACACAGTTAATAATTTAAATATTAAAAATCGATCACGGCCAAAACAGAGAATATAATGATAAATTCAACTATGCAACACAAGTCTCGTAATTTTATCAAGCTTGTTAGTTGTTTTAAATATTTTTTTCAATCGTCTGTAAGCAAAATAATAATTAACAGTGCATAACTTAAAAAACAAGAATTGCCTAAAAATAAATTCTAAAAACTACAGGTACACAAAATCCTTAAATTATTTATCTTAGAACATATTCAAAACTTAATTGGCAATCAATATTATTATATAACTTTGTATTTGTTAAATGCAAAGATATACCTACGCTATTTTAGATAATATTTTAACAAATATCAAAAATCTGTATTTATAATAAAAATATCCATTTTTTTTTTTAAATATATTTAAAAAAAGACGAGCTGATACACATATAGGAACCATATAGTACATAAATGAACATCCTATACAATTTTCTTTTTCTAGTCTCTAACTTCATAATTGGCCGAGTTATCGTCAAATATTGAAATCGAATTCATCGAAATTTCAGTTTTCGTGAAAAATGCCGTTTTTCGTCTTTTTTACTACCACATATGGTTAACTTTGAATAATTCGAAAAATGACCTAATTAAAGTACCAACTACATCTAATTTTCTACTGAAAACCACCTATGCTGTTCGTAAATATTAGAGCATAATACGGTGCGTCGGTGACGTTCCCGATCGTAGAAATAATATCGGGTTTTTTGGTATTACGTGTGTTTATTTAAATTCACATAACAAAGTTTCACAATATTAATCAATTATATACAATAACTGCGGATGAGGATGATCCGGTCGGGTTTAGATTTACAATTAAAATATATATATATCCTAGAGATCTCCTACAATCCTCGGCAAATATCGAGGATTACCCAAGCCTAGTCCTGGGTCTTAGGATTTCGACGATTATAGTCGTGGGAAATAGGATTTGCAGTAACCAATCAAATAAATGGTTCGAGATAAGGCACTCCCAAATAAGGATAGGATAAGTTGTGGTCTTCCTCTGGTGTGGCTGCTTTCTCCTTGTTCGTCTGGTGATGTTGGATGTCGTAATCTGGCTATAGATGATTCGTTGTTGCTCTACCGTATACGAGGGATAATTCGAGCATGACACGGTGGCGAGGTATGCCGGTATATTGCCGTGCTGCAGGTTCTGGTATGTCCACTTCTCAAGACTTCAAACTATCTTCTAGATATTGACGTCTTGACTGTGTGGAACTGATGATGTCTGGTCGGTTTCCACCCGTATTTATACGGTTAGGTTAGTTTGACGACGTCAGCGCTCTCTCTAATTGTCTGACGCCGTCGCGTCCTCTGGTTGGTCGAATGATTTGTTGGTACGGTGGTCGTCATATATACATTTATCCCGGTGCTGTGCCGGTCGTCTTTTTGTCCTGGCGTTCCGCCAGTCGTTCACTAGTAACGGGTTTGTCCCGTTATAAGCATTATTCCTGGTCGAAAAAATATCTTCATACATAAAAATAAGAAAAATCCATACCTGTATACTTTAAATATTGATTTCACTAAAATTTCATTTTTAAACACCTATAAAAAAAAAATGAGCCTTGGGATTCATCGAATATTTTGATTTTATATTAAGTAATATGTCTGAATATACTTCAGTAAAATTTTCAGACCATAAAATCCAAGACTTTTACGAAATTTAGAGAATTTTACGAAATATTCAAAGTCCTACATTTTTTTCTAGTAAAATAAAAGTAACGGTTCCAAAATTTTACCAAAGATATATAGTACCTCTGTGAGTACCCAATAAAATTTTCAAGTCTCTATCTTTAAAATTGTCTGAGTTATCATGAAATATTAAAATCGAATTCGTCGAAATTTCAATTTTTGTGAAAAATGCCGTTTTTTCATCGTTTCTTCTACCAGCTAGGGTCAATTTTAAGAAATTCGAAAAATGACCTAAGTAAAGTACCAACTACATCCACTTTTCAACCGAAAACATGTGCTATTCGTGAAAATCGGAGCATTAGTTCGGGTAGTAAAAGTGTCTTCAGAATAAAAATAAAATAATCACACATCATTGTAAAAACAATACATTCTTCGCTTCGCTTAGAATCTAAAAATAGTATTACTATAACTATAATTGCATTGATGATTGAATACTCAATTCACCGTTGACTTGTAAAGGTATATTTCACATTTAAGTACTGTATTTTTTCTTTATTTATTTATTTATTTATTTTAATCATAAGACAATTAATAAAATACTTCATACTTTTTAAATTACGTCTATTAGTGCTGTTTTCATTCGATTTTGGTAAATAAGTATAATATTAAAATTTGTATACCTATATTTAACATAAATATGTAAGACATTCGTATGTTTATTATATATTAAAATATACGATCGTATCTTGTGTAATTATTATACTTATTATATAAATTATGAATAATATAATATAAATGTTTTTAGATTATTTTATCAAGTACACAACATATTAAAAAAAGTACCTCATATGAATTAGGATCACAGTGGTTAAAAGAAGGACTTATAATGAGTTCCGGTAAAGTTATTAATATTTCAAAGAAATAAAAATATATAAAATTATTGTATTATAATTATGTAATATTATTTCAGGTTCAAAATGGAGAAGACGTCGTAAGACACTTGGCAATGTTTTTCACATCAAAAATTTGGAAATGTATAACATAGCTGTCAATAAACATTCTCAAATATTAGTCAATAAATTAATAGAAGCATCGGAAAACAATATAAAAACCCCAATTATAGATTACGTATCATTATGTGCCTTGGATATAATCTGTGGTACATAACACCTATTGGGAATTCAATATATTATTAGGTATACATTATTAATTTTTAATTTCAGAGACAATTATGGGAATTGAAATGAAAGCTCAAGAAGGTAAATCAATCCAATATGTACTTGCGACTAAAAAGTAAGCTTTCATAGGTACATAAATTTATAAAACAATTGTACTTATATTTTAGATAATGATTAATGAAAATGTTTTCAATCCAACCTGATTTTTCAAGTAAAACATACCTAATAAAAAATAAATTTATATAACTAGTTTTATTCTTGGGATCAATCAGTCCATTTTACATTGAGACTTACTTTTTTTAGAATTGTAAGTGGTGTTTGGTTTTAAATTCAAGATTTTAATTTCTAACTAGGTACCTACACATTCTATACTACTCAATTTGATGTATATGTCTTCATTTCATATAATAATATAATATAATGTGTACTTTATTTGTTGACTATTTAACAATGAATCTTATTGTTATATAGACTATAGAAATCTATTTAATTAAAATTAGTAGATTCTTATATCATAATTTATTATTTAGTTAAAATTCAAAAATTTAAGAATTGTATTATAAAACGCTATGTGTTAATAATTTTCGTATTTTTTTAATTTATGAAAATAAAATAAATAGGTACAAATATTTTATGAAATTTATACTTAATAAACTAATTAACTAATTGAAATATTTTTAAAGCATTGAAATCATAAATGGAATGATAAAATATAAAAATATTTTATTTATGTTGCTAAGGGGGAAGTTCACAAGTAAATATTTGGTAAATTATTATAGCACTTACAAATCATTCTTGAGAACGAATATGTTATCTTGAAAAATACAAAGAAAGATTGGACGGAGTTCAGAATTGTTTTTTATTGTTCACAACTTATGTTTTAAACTTCAATTATTCTAGTCACAAATATTTTCTGATCCGTTCTTCTTTTCTTTTCTCACTCTTACATCTCGTTCTTTGGTGCTGATATTAATTGAATTTTTAATTCCTTAACGGGTTTTCAATGCTCCTAACCTATATAATGTCTTATATAGTAATATCTTTAATTTAAATCCTTGCTACTACCTATTATTCAAGAAATATTTTTTTATTCATGTTCCTCCTCGACACATCATTTTTTATGCCCTTTTGGTCTCGACCATTCTATTTAAAGTAGGTGAAGGATTATCAACAGCTAATCAGAACACAAGTTTTCATATAAAATTTAAACGTTTTATTGTTTCAATACATTATTATTATTATTTATTAATATATTATTTGAGACTTTCTGTGTTTTGTATTCACAACTATTTAAATATAATATGTTAATCTGATCACACAAAATTGCCTTTTTAGGGATCAATATATAATTAAATAAATAAAACTAAAATTTATAAATTTGTATCGTTCTTTGAGTAACTTAAATTGTTTTAAAAGTGCTTCCAGATTATTTATGGAACGAGCATACAATTTTTGGCTAACGAGTGATCTGATTTTTAACATGAGCAGTTATGGCCGTACTTTTCATAAAATGATCAATGTGTTACATGATTTCAGTGATAAGGTTTGTACAATACAATTAGCTTTATATTTTATCTAAACTATTTAAACTACTTTAATATCTTAACAAAAGTCGATAGTTATACATTACTTTGATTATTATTATACTACGATCTAAAATAATAATAATGTCTTATTCTAAATACACTACCTACTACGATTAATACGTGCCAACTGGCAACTGCCTGTACTTGAGGTTTAATTCTGTGTTTGATTATTTTAAAATCGATATTTAAAGTAATTATACCTACTTATTCTTATTAATATTTTTCAATATTATACATTAATTATAAATAAAATTAACAAAAAATTGAAAATTTTACTGATACTCAAATACAAATTAGTAATTACTTAACTCGATTCAAATTTTCATTTTTTTTTTTTTTTTTTTTTTTTTTTTTGTTGCTGTTAAAAGTATAAATATAGGAGTTGACACTGTATAGAAGGATACAAGTTTATAGAGAATAGTGTTGAATTTTGATTAAAATTTGAATGTAATGATAAATCATTACATTCAAAAATGATTCTGAATACTGTTAGATTTGAATATTTAGGTGACTCATTTAAGAGTTTTTGGGGCATTTATATTTAACATGAGACTAATTAAATATATAATCAATACATGTATTATCTGATGAAGATTACTCAAAATCATATTTACGAATGTAATGATTTATCAATGAAATCAAATTATAATCAAAATTCAACATTATACTCTTTACACCTGTATCTCTTCCAAAACAGTATCAGTTTCTATTTTTATATTAAAATTTAAAAGGTATGTAATAAAAAAATATGAATTTTATATTACTAGTGACTCGTGTAAGAAATACCTAATCATTTTTTTGGCAGATTATTTGTACAATAATTGTTTCAATGATATTTATATTGGTAAGAAACAAAACAAAATATTAGTGGCTTTGAGCTAACGGGCTTCAAATCTAGCTAACTATTAATCCGACATGCGTATCAGACCATAGTTATTGCAAAAAAAGTATCGTCACGCATACCTACTAAATAAAATATAGAATCTAGTATTAGGATATATAAATTACATTACCATTTGAATATAATAAAGGCTTTTTAATTCATATTTCATATACTACTTTTGACTACTGTACAAAGTACTGTATGAATATGTTATGTTTATTGTATGTATATTAAATTCAAATTTATCTAATGTTAGATTATAAAAGAAAAACGAATGTCCATAAATAACGAAGAAAATCCAAGTATGCAAACTAATACTACTAGTATGGGTATGTACCGACATTACTACATGTACTTATTGTTAAATATAATTTCCAAATATTTAAGTGTAATAAATTTGTATAAATATTTCAGAATTAAAAAAAAAAGAATCATTTATAGACATCTTATTTCGTGTATTAAAAGAACATCCAGATGAGATGACCGATGATGATATTCAAGAAGAAGTAGATAACTTCCTTTTTGCGGGCCATGATACTGCTGCTGTAACAATGACGTTGGCTATAATATTATTAGGAATATATCAGGATATACAGGTAAAATTTACATTGAGTACTAAAAATTTTCTGCAGAGTACATATCTAATTAAAATGACAATTATTCATTTATAAGGTTAAAGTTAAAAATGAACTTTATGAAATTTTTGGTGACTCGGATAGAGATGTAACAATGGCAGACTTAAACAATATGAAATACTTAGAAGCAGTAATAAAGGAATCACTTAGATTGTATCCAAGTGTTCCTCTAATTGGAAGGACCCTAGAAACTTCATTACAAATCAGTAAGAAACTTATAAAAAATGTATTTTAGATTCTGAGCGAATTGATGAATGTATTGTTCTTACAATGATGTGTGTCTTTTTTTCTTTTTTTATGTCTGAAGACATTATTAGTACCCGAAATAATTCCAGTTAGAAAGTGGATGTACTTTATTTAGGTCATTTTTAGAATTTCTCAAAGTTAACCCTATGTGATAGAAAAAACGGCATATTTCACAAAACTGCAATTTCGACGAATTCAATTAGGTACAATCTTTCACGATAACTCAGGAAATTTTGAAGTTAGAGACTTGAAAATCTTATTGAGTGTTCACATAGTTACTATATAAATATGTGTGATACACTTTTGGAACCGTTACGTTAATTTTTCTACAAAATATAAGACTTTGAATAATTCGTAAAATTCACGTTTTATGATATAATGTTTGATAAAATTGGCAATATTGGGCATTAAGGTCTGAAAATAAATTTTACTAATATATACTTATATATTTCTTAACATCATATCAGAATATTAGAAAAATCCCTAGTCCTAATTTTTTTTATAGCTGTGTAAAGTTTATATTTTTGTTTCAACGAAAATCTTAGAATTCATATTCCATACGAATATTCTTCTCATTATTTCTCAATATTTTTACTCAAATTTTTTTATTTCTGTTTAAAGTTGATATTTTTAGTTCAAACCAAAATCTTAGAATCCATACAAATATTCTTCTTTATTTCTCAATACTTTTACGATAAAAATTAAAGAAAAGTCAAAAAAATTTTTAAAATTTTTAAAATTTTACTGATTCCTAAATACATTTCACTTAACTCAGTTCTAATTAATTGTGAATTATTACATTTACGGATTTTTTTTTTATAGCCGTTTTAAATATAAGAAAGCAAGGGAAGGGATACATGTGTAAAGAGAATAGTGTTGAATTTTGATTACAATTTGAATGCAATGATATATTATATTATATTCGAAATACGATTCTGAGCGAAATACTGTCAAGTTTAATTATTTAGGCGACTTATTTATGAGTTTTATCTTTTATGATAAATGATTTATATTGAACGTAGAGACTGATATATATATAAATTTTAATCGGTACATATTATATTATCTGGTAAACTTCGCTCAATATCGTTTTCACGAATGTAATAATTTATCATTTGCATACAAATTTTAATCAATATTCAACACTATCTTCATTACACCTGATTCCTTCTACATCTGTAACCCTTTTTTTGAATTGTATACCATTTCGCTAATAATTAATAAATAATATTTAATGTTTTTAATAATGGGTTACTGATACTAATTTTTAATGTAGGTATAAGCTTATGATATACATATAATATCCTATTCTAATGTTAACGTTATCCAATATTTTATCCAAAATTCAGACGTTTAATATTAACATTGGCTAATATAACATAATTCGAGTAATATATTTACATTATGCAAATGTTAATATATTAAAATCATTCAGCCTAATTTTGTCATTTTATTAACCTAACATGTAATTTGTATAAACATGTTTAGTTCCATAATTATGAATGTTAATTATTTAACATATTTTTAGAAAATTACAACATTCCTGCAGAAACAATAATAATGATGTTTCCCTATATTTTACATCGCAACGAAGAATGTTTTCCAAATCCAGAGGAATTCATTCCGGAAAGATTTTTGGACGATAACAAAAAATCCAAATTTTTATCTTGTTATATACCGTTTAGTAACGGACCAAGAAACTGCATTGGTAATATTGTATTCTATTATTTATATTTAACACGTTTTATGACTGATGCATTAATTTAAATTTGTCTACCTATATTTAAAAAAGAACTAATCCACAACGATGAAATCATTTTTAGGACAAAAGTATGCAATGAATAAAATGAAAACAGTTATATCAACTATTTTACGGAAGACAAGAATTGAAACTTTAGGAAACAAAGATGACATTAAATTAAGTATGGAAATAGTATTATCTTTAAAATCAGTTCCCAACGTTAAATTTTATAAAATTTGAATATTACATAAATCATATTTTATATTATATCAGTTTA
Source organism: Tetraneura akinire (assembly GCA_021307375.1). NCBI lineage: Eukaryota > Metazoa > Arthropoda > Insecta > Hemiptera > Aphididae > Tetraneura > Tetraneura akinire. Next base: position 2,853,463 of record JAIUCT010000021.1, on the reverse strand, counting down.
TTATACAGATATTTGATAATATAAGTATTAAAAACTTTCTAATGTCCAATCAATGTAATAATAATTAATCAATTTCAATCCTAATTTTTTTATTAATAGACTTTTGGTTTTTGGGTTTTCAAATATTAATTAAAATTTATTTGTTTAATTATATAATCGGTACGCGTGTTACCAGCGATGTGCTCTCGTCTTATAGAATTCAATAATTGTTATTATATTATACAAATATAATGAACATTAAAAAAATATAGTCCACTATTTTTTTTAAAAAATAAAACTCAGTTGTTCTATTACTCAAAAATCAATATAACTAAATATACGAAATTGTGCCGAACGGAGCCATTGTTGTGAACCTTTGTTCCACATTAGCATTATATTATTATTATTATTTTAGATTCTGAGCGAAGCGAAGAATGTATTTGTTTTACAATGATGTGTGATTTTTTTTTTTTTTTTTTATTCTGAAGACATTTTTACTACCCGAAATAATGCTCCGATTATCACGAATAGGGAATGTTTCCGGTAGCAAAGTGGATCTAGTTGGTACTTTATTTAAGTCATTTTTCGAATTTCTCAAAATTGACCCTAAGCGGTAGAAAAAACTTCGAAAAAATGACGAAAAACGGCATTTTTCACGAAAAATGAAATTTTGACGAATTCAATTTCTATATTTCACGATAACTCAGGCAATTTTTAAGGTACAGACTTAAAAAAATTTTTGGGTATTCACATCGCTACTATATATATATGGTAAACTTTTGGATTCGTTACGTTAATTTTTCTACAAAATATCGGACTTTGAATATTTCGTAAAATTCTCGTTTTTATGTATATAATGTTAGATAAAATTGGCAATTTATGATATTAAGGTCTGAAAATTTTAGTGAAGTATATATACATATTACTTAACACCATATCAAAATATTAGAAAAATTTCTATTTTCAATTTTTTTTTATAGCCGTTTTACTTGAAATTTCAGTAAAATCAATATTTAAATTATTTATATGGATTTATCTTATTATATTACAATATTTTACAATAATGTTAAATAAAATTGACAAATATTTTTTGAAAATTTAATTATATAAAAATTATATAGAGTGTTGTATTACAGTATGTACTATATGTGTGATAAAATTTTGCGTTTTAAATATTTAATAAAAAATGTCATTATTTTAAAAAATACCTACATTATAATCTGACTGAACTTCGCTCAGAATCGTTTTTTCGAATGTAATGGTTTATCATTGCATTCAAATTCTAATTAAAATTAAACGCTATGATTCGCTCACCAGTATCCTATGCGGCAAGATAACCTTTTTATTATTATTATTATTATTATTATTATTATTATTATTATTATTATT
>JAIUCT010000021.1:2835965-2851695 GCA_021307375.1 Tetraneura akinire | reverse complement strand
TATTATTATTATTATTATTATTATTATTATTATTATTATATTATTATATGTATTATAAGTTAAATTGATTTCATTTTCATCAAAATATAAATTTCTATAAAAAATGCCGATTTTTTTTTTTATCATTTTTTGGTCGTTTATTCTATATCTCATTGGGTCAATTTTGAGAAATTTGAATAATGACATATAAAAAAAATTATCAACTATATTCACTTGCCGACCGAGAACATTATGTTATTCATAATAATAAATAATCAGAGCATTATTTCGGATAGAAAAAGTGTTTACAGATTTAAAAAAGACACGCATCATGGCAAAAACAATACATTTTTCGTTTAGCTCATAATCAAAAATAAGACTATTCCATCACCATTATCCATTATAAAATTATTCTATCTTGTATTTTTAATTAAATATTTTATTTTTAAGTGATATTTACAATTACCTATATATCGTATTCTTAAATAGTTACATGCGGCAGTAAAACGATTTTCATATTATTTCTTACTTTTTATTTTAAAATATATACTTAATTATACAAGTATGTAATAATGATATTGGTATTAATTTTGCATCATAATAATGTAATACATTTCGAAGAACATAATAATTCCGAATGTTTCTGAAAACACATTTTAATCATTAAAACTTAAAAGTATTGTTAATTTTGATCTGAATTTCGAACTCTAATTTTGCATTTTTTGATCGTATTAAAGTAGAAAAACGTTTAAACAATGAATAAAATGAATAGGCAATTCAAAATTTTACTTTTTCTTCGGTTTTTCATTTGCGCTCGTCAGCTCATATATGGCCATAAACTTAACTGCGAAATACTGTCACGTCGAGTGGCTTTCGAGAATATTGAGAATTTGCGTTGGACACGCGTCTCTCGTACAGTGTTCGTATTGTGTGTATAAAAGAATAATATAACGTTGTTATTATCATTCGCGTCGGTTGTTCAGTGGCGAATTCGGTCGAGTCGTGTCGAGTTGGATGGTCTTGGCATGCTACTGACCAAAAACGTTCAAGTGGACATACGAACGTGATTTGTCGAGTCGGTTCAAAATCTGACCATAAATTATACGAAATATTATTATATTTTATAATGAACGAAATTCTCGATGGAAATTATTATGACTTGTGCGCGCGCACGCACGTTGAGTTTTTACAATCGTAATGAACTTAACCTAAAAATAATAATTTTTAATTATCATTTACTTGGTTACACGTATAATATTATCACGTAGGTATTAAAATTTCGGATATTATTATTATTGTTTTTTTTTTTTTTTTAATATAAATATATGTTACTAATTAAAATAATATACGGTGAGCCGATAACTGTGTACGAATTGAATTTTGATTTATCATCATTAATAATGCGTGCGTTTAGCTTTTATGCGTCATCCGAAAACCGTTTTGGGATTTTAACGCTCGCGAAATAGCCAATATCCTGCCGTACGTTATATTATAATAATATTATAATATTGCACGCGCGGAAATAATAACACTGCGCGTGCGCGTACGCTTCCGGCCAGGAAATTAGTGTATATTATTTTCGATGGCGCGAGCGGCGCCGCGATAAACTCTCTCGTTCGATTAATTTGCAATCTGATTGTGGGCGTTTCCTGGCTCCGATCGCAATGTAAAACGGCATAAACGCACATTTTCTATACCTACGTAATATTATAATGATAATCTGTTTAAAACTTCTACAGCGTAAATCGAACGAGTACGCATATAAAAGTTAAACGGTCATAATATATACGTTACACAATAATAATTAATCATTTTTTTTATTCTTCCGTTTGTTTTCTAAATACAACGGATGACTTTCACATCGCAAGATCCAAACTCTGCGTCTTTGAAATTAAATTTAGTTTTTGTTAAAAAAATATAACAAAATGTCGACAACTTAATAATTGCACGTTTCCTTTACCCCTAGTCGCTTTCTCGTGTGGTTTCGATATTATACTCTATAAGCCCTCGCATGCCCTCGTCCCTATATAATATCATATTATGGTAAAACGATAACAATTTTTGATTTTAAAACGGTAATACAATATAATAAAGCAAATTCTTAAAAATTGTTTTTTTTTTTATAGAAAATTACAATTGTTTGCACCGATTTTTAATAATATCCGATCGATATTTCACGTGACATGATATTAATAACGTTTTAAAATATTGACGGAAGCAATGCAAGGTAACATTAACGTCTTAATCGATGAATTATCGTAAATCGCAGATGTTACCGCCGCCTAACCCTCTCGATAATTTAAAACATTTAAAATACCAGCACGAATTGATATCCATAAAAATACGTCCAAGTAAAAAATAAAATGTGTGTAATAACAAATTTTCTAATTTTTATTCACACCGTGTAGGTACTTGCTCGGTACAAACGAGCGACGTTTTTATATGATATACAGAAAAATTATAAATATAATATTATGATTACGAATATTGAAAACAATAATTCGCGAACGCGTGTAAATGATTCTAATAATTTTAAATGATTCGTGATCTTAAATTAAAAAAATATTCGACTTTAATGACCAGAAAATTAATTTTACATCGTTAAACAGTTATTGGCACATTAGAAATATATTACGAAAGCTGATTTGGTTGATTCGTTTTCCATCGTTTTTTTTTTTTTTTTTTTATCGTATGTGCGCATTTTTCTATCGATGCGTTTTACATTGGTAACAATACTATCACGAATGACAAATAGGTCGTTGTCTTTGCCACATTTACATACGTGAATATATTATAAGATAAAAATAACACTATATATTATATAGTTTCTCTCCTACGTTTGTGGATAATGAAAAATCGATTCATTGATATGTACCTATACGAAACATAATAAAATATCGGTATTGTATACTTGATCGACGGCGTACAAGTGTATAGTAATTTGAAATCTGCATAAGAAATGTTTCAAAAGTAGTTTTTAAAATATGTAGGTATATTATACGTGTTTAATATGAAATAATACCTACTCGCATATGCACAGATAATACGACGTTTTATTTTCATATATTACCTATGAAACTTAAACGACTATAGACACCGGATGTAAGGTAAAATGAGAAATTGTATTTTTATGCGAAATTATTAACAGTGAATATAGATGTCATTTCGAAAATGAAATTGGATGCGCTGGAATAACAATACAACCCATCTATTTTATATTATGATTTCATATTGAGGTTATATTAAGATCTGTTTGGAATATTTATTATAAAATATGCGTTATTGATTAACTACCTATACCTAGTATATTTTCTGGTAATTATGATATCCCGATCCTTTCACGAAATAATATTATTATTGTCGAAATTAAAGTAACCGTGTTTATATAATGTTGGTAACGGTAAGTGTTATTAATTATGCGTTTCAGCGTATCGTATTAGAATATATTATTATTATTATTATAGTATACATTCGACAATGATATCTATAATATTTCACGCACGTGTATGCAGTATATTAAAATATTTTCATCAAGTAGATACAAAAAATTAAGAATTGAGGCTGTTAAAATATTTTTGAACTATATTAAGTAACATTTCTTTGAGCTCCTATAAAATGTTTAGACCCTAAATCCCGAAATTGCCCATTTCATTAAACTTTATATAGATAAAAACGAGAATTTTAGGAAATATTCAAAGTTCTCTATTTTATAGACAAATTAATGTAGCGGTTCCAAAATTTAATCACATATTTACATGGTATATATTTTACATATATATACATCCAATAAAATTGTCAAGTCCCTAAGTATAATATTTTCCGAGTTATTGTGAAAATTTCCATGAAATTTCCGTTTATTCATCATTTTTTGGTATTATTTTTTATCGCATAGACTCAATTTTGAAAAATTCGAAAAATGATCTAACTAAAATACTAACTACATCCACTTTCCTACTGGAAATATATGCTATTTGTGAAAATCGGAGCATTAGTTTGGGGTAGATAGTGTTTACATACATAAAAAAATTACATATCATTGAAAAGCAATACATTTCTTGCTTCACTCAAAATATAATATATTAAATATGCGTAAGTATTTTATAATTATTTAATTATTAATATTATAAAATAATATTTTTTATTTTTAAAAATATTTTATAAATATTCTAAATATTTTTATCTTTTATCGAAAATATTAAATTATATGCTCAAATTATATAATATGTGCATCTTTATATAATACGTATGTGATGTGGTATATTTCGTTTAATTTCAAATAAATATGAATAAATTATTAAAAGTAATATTTTAATATTCAATTATATTATTATATACCGTAAAATAATACATACACCAAATATTACAATAAATTTATAACATGTAGGATAATATTATATAGCAGAGATTATTATAAAAACTTCGATAAATATTTAGTAATATATAATATATGATTATAATGTTAAATTAATAAAATATTTATTCAAAAAAGTTACACTCGTATATTATATTTAGTTTAAATAATTATAGACCATAATATTGTCTAAGTTTTCGTATTTTTGGTGTAATTTATTATTTATAAATGTGCTATAGAACTCGCATAAACGCGTAGGTATAGTACATTATAATGTAGTGTGTATTTAACATTTTATTCATTAGGGGAAAATATAAATGATTATATGTTTTGCTTTTTTCCGAACGTAAATAATAATTTGACTGTTATTATTTATTTATCATTAATCGTCTGTGTGATATGCATTAAATGAATCCATATATATATAATACAGTTCGAATGGGAATTTACCTATAACATTATAATATACCGTTAAAAGTTTGTTTTTTTTTTTTTTTTATTATCGTAAATATTTTTATAAAATATAATACAACAAAGCACAAACATATATTTTGTTGATATTTAATACGTATCAGTTCGTTGTTCATTTACCCTCGTATAACGTGGGAGTGTTTATCTGCAACTTTTCATTGCATGTTACTCTATAATACTTCAACCAACCCGTCGTTTTCTAGGATAATAATAAAAAAAATTTATATCAAAATATAATCAAAATTGTGTTTCGCAGAAGAAAAAATATTATTATTATTTTATTATTATTATTGTTATTATTATTATTATTATTATTATTATTATTATTATTATTATTATTATATTAGCTGCATCGAGAAATGACAAGAAGTTATATGTACACACGCACCTAAACTCCGTTTTTGAAATGATTATATTATTATATACCTAACTGCAGTAATGCTGTGTACTGTGTAATCGATTGCCACCGTTTTTTCACCTATTAAATCCGTTCGTTTTTCTATAAAATAAAATATTTTATATTATATTATTCTCTATACGAATTCATAGTAATAGTACAGCAGCTTTGACATTTCTTCCAGGAGTTCGCGGGTAAAAGCGATAAAAGTTCAATACATAATATAATAGGTATTACGCACGGTAAATTGGAAAAACGACCATGGCGACTGGTGTGATGGCCATAAGAGCGAACTGCAGGTAAATTCAATTTCTGATGGAAACGTTTCAGAGAATTAACCCATGTCAAAGAAAACATCAATTAACTGACGCGTGGTCGACGCACCGCGGGCACAACCGTTCGTTTTGCAATCGAAATTATTGAATCTCAACGATCCTGATGCCTCTCGATATCGTTCTTCTACAGATTCGTATATTTATGGGGCCGAGCCCATATGGGTTAAAACACATTTTCCCACTATATTTGTACACGATTAATTCGCTTCATGTTCGATGTTATCGTATCGCATGTACTTACAGAAAATAATAATCTCCCCGTATTGTTATAACTGATATTTCTTTTTTTTTTATATATATATACATTTTATTAAACTTTAAAAGAAACGTATTTTGTTTTATTTTGTTTTCACCGATTTACGTATATATTAAATAATAATATTGATGATCCCTTATTTTAAAACACACCCGTTGCCCGTTTTCTTCGGTTTAAAAGCAAGACGATGCATTTTTTCGAGAATATTTATGTTACATTAATAGTAAGACACGCGCGTGCTATTAAGGTATAGGTACGTATATACGGGAAGAGATACCGAAGCCAAAAACGGAATTCTCCAAGATTTATGACGGTCGTAAATTACTTCGACGGACTTGTGGGAAAATTAAATACGCTGTACATTTCCTTCCCGCGCGTGCCACCCACAAACGGGCATAACGCGTTTATACGGCTTTTTAATTTCCCCGACACGAATTCGAAACCAACGATGGACGCGTCGACGACGAAAACAATAACAAGGTAAATCGAAAAAAATAAAACAGGAAAAATTTAGTATTGCTATATTAAACACGACATTCATTGCGTCTTAAACGTAATAATAATATTTTCTCGTATAGCGTGTAGATAACATAAAATATGAAATATCTAAAAATATTATTATAATTATTATTATTATTATTGTTATTGTTATTATTTAGTGTTGCAATACATGTGATTCGTTCGAATATGTGTAGTGGGAGAAAAGGGAAATGGTAAACGAAAAAAAAATTAAAGTTTTTCGCCGTCTGCTTTTGAAAATCGAACGTGGAGTTGCGACAAAGATTATATCGCGCATATACCGTGGTTACAGTAGAAATATACAATATACGCGTCGAGAGTTAAGGAAGGACGTATACGAGGACAAACTCGGTGGAAAACATATTATATAGGAAACGGGTGTGTGGCAGAAGCAGAACAATGAAAAGAGCCTCTCTAGTTACTTCGCGTCTGTGACGGTATGATTTTGATATTTAACAATGCGCTCTCTCGCAATCACGAGTTCTATTCACAGGATTTTGCGTTTACGTACAAGTGTATACAGAGAAAACGGAGGAACAGAAAATAAAAAAGCTTAATAAATATCCGACCGGAAAGGAGATCTTTTTGTTTGGGCCGTAATTTTTTTTTTCCTTTTATATAACAAGTACACCCGAACAGCTCCTCTTGCAGATTTCTACCCGGATGTGTGTGTATATATATATTATATGTATATAAATATATTGTAATAATATATTATACGTTTTGACTTCACAATAAGTTTCTCATCAAGAACTCACTCCCTTCCACCATCCCTGTTTCATTTATAAACAACGTCCTGTATACGTCACCTATTCACCACTAATCGAGATAGTACCTACTTGCGCGCGATGGACGAACATATTAGTATAATATTCGGTGGTTGGACTAAAATTCTAAAGTTTTAATATTAACATGTGTTTCGCTTTTATAATATACAGGATAAATTATATTTTTATAATGTCAAAAATATTATACATTTATAAATGAGTATGAATTAATACTTGTACATTTTACCATCTAATTTCTACTATCCCACTGTACAAAATGCTGTTACATAAATGTTTAAAAGATATTACTTTGTAACATGTAATGTTACAATGCGAGTGGCATTTGGGTAAAAATAATATCGCTGCAACTGCTAATGTCCTGTGTTTGGTAACATAATAGGAAACAGTAATAACACATTGTTTTGTAATATTTTATCAATGTTGCAATATTTACATTACAGAAACATATAATTAAAACATATAATTTAGAAAAAAAATGGAAAAATTCAAGTATGTTGTGATGCGTCGGTTTGAACCATGATCGGTGGTAATTACCTAGTTTTGGAACCTACGCCTTAGCCTACCTACCTACCTATCAGATGGTAACAATTGTTTAAATCGACATATTTAAATAATAGTTAATGATACTAGAAGCTATTATTTCTTATTCATCGACTATTGATAATGGCTTTATTATTTACGTGGGTTAAATCCCCCTTGACCATTTTTTCAAGTTATATTTTTTGATATAAAAAATTATTTTTATTCAACTATATCCCCTTTAGGGGTATTTTAATATTTTCTAATACATCTTATATTGTTATATCATCATCTAACATCTTATATCTTAATCCTTGACAAAATCCTAAATACGGTATACACCACTGACCGTTGATACAGTATATATTTCTGAATAATATTGGACATAAATAAATATTGTAGGAGTTCTCACGGTGGGGGTTTGAGGGGGGATATCCTAGATATATATGCAATATGTTCAAAATGTTCAAAATATTCAAGGTACGTCTGTACAATGCACGCTGCTCAGAACAGAATAACAGACAATCGGTGATCGCGCTAAATCTACAAATACACTTACGGAAGTGACCGATTTTAAAGGCCCAAAATACTTCATAATAAGTATATAATATATAAATAATAAATTTCCCATACATTCTTATTTATGGTCACAACTCATAATAAGATGCAGGTATATTATAGCGTCATTCCATTACCATTGTACATAAGACATAACAAATAGGTAACAATAGTTTCAAGATAAAAACCGCAAAACTGCATTAATATTAATAGTTTATTATGGTTAACATATGCCAAATACAGCAAATGATACTATATTATTAGAATAATATTTTCCTAGAAGTTTTAATTAATATACATTATACATTTTTATTTTTAATAAACCTGAATAATTGTTATATTTAAAGTTATGTGATACAATGACTATTGGATTGTTAAATTTTCAATGTAGTAACTATAGTAGGTAATAATGAGTGAAATTATAATAAAGAAAATAACATTATGTCGTCTTAGTGTAAATATACAATATTGCATCAATATAGTAATTTCTATAAATTTAAACATTCAATCAATGTTATTCTGTAACAATAAATCACAATAATTATATTATTTCTTATGAAACAATCATGGAATATCGCATCAATGATAATATGCAATATTCCATCTACAGTAAATCTTTAACATAAATATAATGTTACATGATAACATTTAACACATTATTTATATAAAACATTTTTAAAATATTGCATTTATATCAATTGGTAATATTATTTATGAAACACCAAATCAACATACCAGCAATGTTTTGTAACATACTTTGTACAGTGGGATCTTTATAATATTATGCGAATGGTATAATTTTGGTATAATCATTAATCAGATTATAGAAATTCATTTTATTATGTAAAAGAAAAAATATTAAGTATAATCCAAAATTAATAAAAAACGAATAAGTATTATAATATACTATTTAGTATTTATTAAAAATCGCAACGTTTCAATATTACAAAAATGGTTATTAATTGTACAAGTTAAAAAAAAAAAAATGTAAAAAGTCCCTTCAATAATATATTATAAAATTATACCTAATATATTTTGTAATTTAATCTACTTTATGCTATGAAATATTTTAAATTTAATAAAAACATATATTACACAATATAATATGATTAATAACAATTTAATTGGTAACTTATGTATGTAATATTAAAAAATAATAATATTTGAGGTTAACATCTAATAGTAGTGTATTTAAATAATTATAATAATAATGCTACGTAAAACTATAATATTATTATTAATATACTTCTCATATTCATTAGATTATATAGTTATTACAATAATTTATACACATTTTCAAGATTCAATCATTTTTATAATTCGTTCTTTAAGTTGGATTTCTTTCCTCGTCTATTAATTTCAAACTGTGTAAACGCATAAATAGGGACCTATTATAATATAATATTATATAGACGAAATATATACAGTTATAACTTTGTTCTATGCACACAATGTACATATATACTATTATAATACAACGACGTTAATATTAAATTTAAATGCATTTTTTTTTTTTTTTTACTAGTTTTATATATTATGGACAATATAAGAAAAGGCGAAAAACTTTTCTCTGTGCGTGGCAAGATTGATTTAAAAAGTTAAATAACACAACATTCTTATAGTGCTGTGTTTCAATTGTATATTATAAATTTCCCGACGTGATTCACATACAATAATATATATGATGAAATAAAGTACGTATATATTATCTGTACGCATATAAATTATTATCATTTTGTTTTATATAAAATATATATTATATTTGTCGTACACGACCTACCGTATAAACAAATATTGTTTTCTCTAGCTAGTCTCTTGTAAACGAACATAATATTATATTTTGGATTCTACACCAAGTAACGATGCGACATTTTAAACTGCCAAATGCGGACAAAATATTCGTGAATATCTAACAATACTAAATATTTCAAAAAAGTCAATTAATTATTCTGTTTCCAATTAAAAAAAAAAAAATAATAATAAAATAAATAAATAATTTTTCCCATCGCTGTATCACACTTACAAGTCGTTTTCGTATGCGTAATAATTAAGTATTAAAGATTCTTCAAATAAAATTTATATTTCATTAAAGATTTATAAATTATTTGATAAAATAAATTTAAGATTTTTTTAGGGTTTTATAATATTATGTAATATATAGAATATGTTATACTGTTGTTCGACAAAAATTATAAATTGACAATTCAACTTTTTTAAAAAAATTGTAAATTTAAATTTTCCATCTGAATTTTTTTTTTTTGCCAAATATATATTGTTTCGAATTATAATAAAAACACAATACTAAATTCACCTGTCAATACTATGCAATTGGACAAAAAATATTTTATTTTTAAAGCCCATGGGAGGAAGAAAGAACATTGCACATTATACGATAGTGATTGGCTTATTATTTTTATGTTATTTGGAAATTGCGACAAACAAAATTATACTTACATAAAATTATGTTGGTATAGGTATAATTTAATACTCGTATAATACATAGTATAGTAATAATAATAAACTATAAATATTATTTTTTTATCACAACAAAATTAAATAATTATAAAATATTTAAATTAATAGTGAAATGTATATATATATTTTTATTTGATAAATCTGTAAACCATTTGTATATCAATTCATTCTAGCGTTCAGACAAACCAATGGTTTAATTATGTACACTAAAAACCTAGGCAAATAAATTTAATATACTTCAATAAATACATTTTTATTATGCGTAAGATTAATAAGAAATATTTTAATATACGTTTTTCGCTACTTTCAGAGTAATAAAATAGAAGTAACAATAATTAATAAGAACATAAGAAAAATAAAAAAAAAAAATAGAGTTTTGAGATTTTCCTAATATTTTAGAAATTCGGTAAGATATATGCCAGTATTCTTCAATAAAATTTTCCAAAATTTTTCAAATTTTATGGTTTTTCTATTAATTTTTATTGTAAAAGTATTCAGAAATAATAAGAAGATACTTATGGATTCTAAGATTTTAATTTAAACTAAAAATATCAACTTTAAACAACTATAAATAACACTTGAGATTAGGGATTTTTCTAATTTCTTATTGTAATGTTAAGTAATATGTATACATCCCTTAAGAAAATTTTCATTCCTTAATGCCAAAAATTACTAATTTTATTAAACATTTTATAATATTATAAAAAAAGAATTCTACAAAATATTCAAAGTTTCATATTTTGTAAAAAATAACATAACGCTTACAAAATTTTAACACATATATATAGTACCAATGTGAATACCCATAAGCTAACTTCAAAATTGCCCATGTTATCGTGAAATATTGAAATCTAATTCGTCATTTTCTCATCGTTTTTTCTACCGCTTAGGATCAATTGTGAGAAATTAAAAAAATTACCTAAATAAAGTACCAACTACAGTACACTTTACAACCGGAAATATATGCTATTCGTGAAAATCTGAGCATTATATCGTGTAGTAAATGTGTCTTACTGTCTTCATACTTAAAATCAAAAAAACAAAATAAAAACACTCATCATTGTAAAACCAATATATAAATTATAATAATTTTATTAAAATAAATAATTCTCAATATTTGATTATGTTTTAAAAAAATAAATTTTTCGTAATATAGTAAATAAACAATAAATTATACATTATAATGAAAAATAAATCTAATATCTCATTAGAAATAAATAGATATGATACAAAATATTGTATATAATATAAAATGTATGATATAAAAGCATAAATATATAATGTTAAAGTTCATTATATAAGATGTTAATTATAATAAAGGGTATCCGAGATCTATATATTTTTTAAATAGATCTGGGATATCATTTATTTTACACAAAAAGAATGAAAAATGGCAATTATTGAAAACAATTAAAACATTAATAATATACGTGAATTAAACACAAGATCATAATAAATAATAGAAATTGATGAAAATAAATTAAAGATGATTGAAACATAATATTATACAATAATCATTAAATTGTCGTTATTTTTATTTTTTTTTGTAATGATTGAAATCATCTCTTCTTTCATAAATATCTGAATATATATCGTCATTCTCTGATTTTCTCTTCTTAGATATTTGTGGTTCTGTCGGTTACAACAAATTATATGTTATTTTGTTATTTTTTTTAAAAACAAATAAATGCTATTTACAGTGGTATATAAATTATCAGAATAACAATTATCAATATTTATCGACTGTATGTTATTAGTACAATATATAGTAATTAAAAAAAATTTAATTTAATTTTTACAAATAATAATTATTAAATAAAATAATTGTGCTCTGTATATGTCATTTAATTTATCTTAAATCGTAATATTCGTAAATATTCTTTGACACTTAATATAAACTCCATAATGAAATAATAAAATATGCAGTATATATTTACCTACTATACCACGTTCTTCTGTTACAATTATAATTTCTTTGATTTTCATCTTTAATGCCTCATGTAATGTTATGTTTTTATACGTAGGCTGTAAGATAAATAGATATTTTTTTTTTAATTTGTATAGATTTATAAAAAACAAATCCGTAATAATATATTAAAAAGAAAATTTACATAAATAATAGATATTTAATTTTAAGTTATTATTTGTACGAAACTGTTGACATAATATCCTATATATTTTTTATTATTAAAACTATCGTATTATTAATATTTCTTAGGAGTAAACAAATTTGTTATACTATTTATATATACTAGATAAAATTTAATATCTATTATTATATTTTAATAACACACCTTTCTTTTACTTTGGCATGTACATTTCTCTGGTTCTGGTGCCTTACGTTTTCTACTCGAAGTAGTCAGAGGAATTGGAGTATCATTCAAACTTAATTTTTCAAACATGGCACATAACTATTACAAAAATAATATAATAATTTTAAAATCAAAGTATAAATACGTAAATATAAATTAAATTAATTAATATACAAGTTATATGAAACTTTATTTATTTATTTTTTTACACAAGAAAATACAAAAATTTTGTATAATAGTTATATAAAATAACGAATTTTAATTTTTTATACATACTTTATTAATTCTCCTATCTGATACATTGCGTTTGTAATGCTCTATACAATAAAAAAATATTAAGTTGAGACAAATTAAAACTAAAGAAATTTATAAATTATTTAAATTATAATAATAATATTTGATTGTTATGAATTTTTAATTATTTAAATTTATGTTCTTAAATTTTTTCCATTTACAATTTTATAAAATTATATAAGGATAAAGATTTTATCGATTTATAATTATATACAAATTAATTAATATAGGTATATATTTATTTATTATAACTACGGGCATGAGCCCAATTTATACAAAGGCATAAGTATACAAAACAGAACAAAATAATACAAAATAAAAATTTACATAAATATTACAATTTAATAACACTAAGCTAAATGCTAAAAGAGAAATGACGAAGTCTCATTGGCAAGCCGCATTATCCTTGTTACGGGTTCATTCAATAAATAATTTGTTGAACATTGAGGTATGACAAAATTATAATCATTGCGGGTGTTTCGTTAAGTTATTAGCTGAAGAAGAGAAGGAGAATCAACGGAACCAGAGAGAAGTTTATTGAGGAAAGTGTTATTATTAAATAGACGGCGGTCAGATAAAGAAGAAAGATTTAATATTTGAATGACGGGGGTGTAATCGTCAGGAGGGTAATTAATTTTAAAAATATATTTAATAAAACCAAGAAACTTCCGTTGGACTCTTTCTATCTGTTTACAATCATCCGCTGTATGTGGATCTCAGACATCGGAGCCATACTCAACAATAGACCTGACTAGAGCACAGTACAAGGATTTAAGAGAAATAGAAAGTTTAGAAATTCACCAGCTAATATACATTTATATGATATTTTTTTATAAAGCTATACTAATTAAACCCATAAACAATAATATATTTATACTTTGAAATATTTTGAATAATTTATATTTTTATAATATTACTTGTATAATAATTGTAAGACATTTTCTTTTCTTGAAATTTTACTTTAGTTTGATATTATTATTATTATTACATCAATATTACTAAATCGTAAATTCACAGATATTATTAAATCGAATATTATTAAACGATTGAAGTCAAAAGTCAAATAAACATTGATTTTGTTTGTTTTATTTTTGTGGTAACTACGTTACATTATTAGCCAGATAGGTTAGTATTATAAATTGTTTGTTTACATTGAATTTTATTTATTTTTTTTAAATAATAAAATAACATGTAGGTACTCACCGCATTCTTTAATTTATATTTTAATTAAATCATGTATAATCTGATAACTCGTTTATTCCTTACCAATCAAATCTTCTTCTTGTTAATTGAACAACTTTAAGATAAATATTATTTCTTTAATATATATTTTGTTTTGATTTATACATTCTGTTGTATAGTAGGCGCATCGTCACTATTGTAATATTAGAAAATATATATTTTAATTAAACTTTTTAGTGTCCTATCAATTATTATCCATAAATTTCATGGATTCTATGTAATGGTCATATTATTTTGAACTTGCTACAATCCGAATCGTGAAAGGAACACTCAGATATTATATACTTATTATTAACTTTTAAACATGTAAAAATAATTTTCATCATATACATGATTGATAATATAAAAATATGTTTAGAAGAAACAAAATAAACGCCGTGATAATTTTGATAAATAATTTAAATATTGTTAAAACAATAATTTTTTATTTAGAACATAAATACACAAGACCGAGATAAATAATAAACTCTTAATTGCATAAAATTTAAATAGAAAAACACGAGCTGATACACCTGCCTCATGGGATATAGGTGTGCAAATCAATAAATCATAGTGTTTAATTTTAATTAGAATTTGAATGCAATGATAAACCATTGCATTCGAAAAACGATTCTGAGTGAAGTTCAGTCAAATAATGTAGCCATGTAGGAATTGATTAAACATTTATCACATATATAAGAACATTAAGAACCATATAAGTACACATATAGTACATAAATGAACACCCTATACATTTTTCAAGTCTCTAACTTCAAAATTGCCCGAGTTATCGTCAAATATTAAAATCGAATTCCTCGAAATTTCTGTTTTCGTGAAAAATGCCGTTTTTTCGTCATTTTTTCTACCGCATAGGGTCAATTTTGAAAAATTCGAAAAATGACCTAAATAAAATACCAACTATTCAATTTTCTACTTAAAACCTATAGTATTCGTAAATATCGGAGCATTATTTCTGGTCGAAATAATATCTTCATACTTCATACATATAATAAGAAAAATCCATATAAATACTTTAAATATTGATTTTATTGAAATTTCAATTTTAAACACCTATGAAAAAAAATTTAGTCTTGGAGTTTCTTAATATTTTGATATCATGTAAGTAATAAATCATTATACTTCAGTAAAATGCTGTTCGTGAAAATTAGAGCATTATTTCGGTTCGTAAATGTGTTTTCAGACATAATAAAACAAAAAATAATCACACATCATTGTAAAACCAATACATTCTTCG
>JAIUCT010000021.1:2818583-2835388 GCA_021307375.1 Tetraneura akinire | reverse complement strand
TTTTTTTTTTTTTTTTTTTTTTTTTTTTTTTTTTTTTTTTTTATGTCTGTGTACAAAAATACTACCCGAAATAATGCTCCGATTTTCACGAATAGGGTATGTTTCCGGTAGCAAAGTGGACGTAGTTGGTACTTTACTTAGGTCATTTTTTGAATTTCTCAAAATTGACGCTATGCGGTAGAAAAAACGGCGAAAAAATGACGAAAAAACTGCATTTTTCGCGAAAAATGAAATTTCGACGAATTCGATTTCTATATTTCACGATAACTCAGGCAATTTTTAAGATAGAGACCTGAAATTTTTTTTGGATGTTCACATAGCTACTATATATATGTGGTACAATTTTGGAACCGTTACATTAATTTTTCTCCAAAATATAGGACTTTGAATATTTCGTAAAATTCACGTTTTTACGTATATAATGTGTGATAAAATTGTCAATTTTGGGTATTTTAGTCTGAAAATTTTACTGAAGTATACTTACATAATACTTAACATCATACTAAAATATTATAAAAATCCATTGTCAAAATTTTTTTTTATAGCCGTTTTAAGTTGATATTTTTAGGAAAACGAAAATTTTAGAATCCATACATATAAATAAATATTCTGAAAACACTTTTACTACCCGAAATAATGCTTCGATTTTCACGAATAGAGAGTTTCAGATGTAAAAGTGGATGTAGATGGTACTTTATTTAGGTCATTTTTCGAATTTCTCAAAATTGACTATAAGCGGTAGAAAAAACTTCGAAAAAATGACGAAAAAACGGCATTTTTCACGAAAAATGAAATTTTGACGAATTCAATTTCTATATTTCACGATAACTCGGGCAATTTTTAAGTTAGAGACTTGAAAATTTTTTTGGGTGTTCACATAGCTATTATATATATGTGGTAAAATTTGGGAACCGTTTTTTAAATTTTTTTACTAAATATAGGACTTCGAATATTTCGTAAATTTATCGTTTTTACGTATATAATGTTTGATAAAATTGGTAATTTTTGGTATTAGGGTCTGAAAATTTTACTGAAGTATACTTACATATTACTTAACATCATAATAAAATATTAGAAAAATCCCTAATCTCAATTTTTTTTTATAGCTGTTTTAAATTGATATTTTTAGTTCAAACGAAAATTATAATCTGACTGAACTTCGCTCAGAATCGTTTTTTCGAATGCAATGGTTTATCATTGCATTCAAATTCTAAGTAAAATTAAACGCTATGATCCGCACATCTGTATCCTGTGCGGCAGGAGTATCAGCTCATCTTTTTTTATGTTTACAACTCATAGCACATATAAAAATTACCTATTGATTTCTTACTGAATTTTTAGGGTTTATACATTTAAATTATAATGAAAAAAAAAAGTCCGCCATACGTTAAATTTTTATTCTGGCCATCGAAAGGGCGAAAATTTATACTCAAGAATTTTTTTTCATTTTTGTCAATTCGCATTTATAATATTAGCATTTGAAAATTCATTTTTATCGATACATTGAGTAGCTTTTATAACGATTTTTACGTTACTATAAAATAATATAACCTTTCACACTTTTATACTTTTTAAATTTTCCGCGTACGAAAATAAAATAAAGCTTTTTTTTCACGGTGTATTTTTATTAATACGCAACTTTATTGTGAAAACTATTGATTTTACACTTTTATTTCATTTTGTATTGAATATTTTTTGATTTTAAACTTCTAGTCGGTTAGGTTCTAGTTGGTCGGTTTTGTTAACCGATTGTATTATGATATTATAATTTATTAGTATCGCACGTTTTTTCTAAAATATTTTACTTTTATTGCGTGCATTATTATATTTTTATTAAATTTATTATTTTAAATTTATATTTTTTTACTTTTAAATTATTAAACAATTTAATGTTTCGTATTTGTTAGTAAATATAATTAAAAAGAATATTATACCATGGTTTTTTGCATTCTTATATTAAAAAAACATTATTTCAGCAAAACAAATAATTTAAATAAAAAAAGAGCTGATACTCCTGCAGCAGGAATACAAGTGGGCAAATCAAAGTGTTTAATTTTAATTAGAATTTTAATGCAATGATAAATCATCGTCAAAAGACGATTCTGAGTGAAGTTCAGTCAGATATTATAGGTATTGATGAAAATGTTGACATTTCTTATTAAATATTTAAAACGCAAAATTGTATCATACCTACAGGGACCATATAGGTACACATATAGTACATAAATGAACACCCTATAAAATTTTCAAGTCTAAGTTCAATATAAATGCTCATAAAATCCCTTGTCACCTAAATACCCATATCTGAGAGAACTTCGCTCAAAATACTTTTTTCGAATGCAGTGATTTATTGCAATTCAAATTCTAATTAAAATTAAACATTATGATTTGCATACCTGTATCCTTGCGTCAGGAGTATCAGCTCTTTTGTTTATACTTTAAACAGCTATAAAAACAAAATCGTAAATGTAATAATTCACACTTGATTGGAACTGAGTTAAGTAAAATTTAAAATTTAAGCTTCAATAAAATTTTTAAAAAATTTTTGTCAATTTTATTTAACATTATTGTAAAATATTGTAATATATAATAAGAAAAGTCCATATGAATAATTAAAAGATTGATTTTACTGAAATTTCAACTTGAAACACATATATATAAAAAAAAAAAAGAGTCTTGATTTTCTCTTAATATTTTGGTAATACGTGAATATATATAAATATATATATATATATCAGTATGCTTCAATAAAATTTTCAAAAAAATTCCATTATTTTTTAGGCTTTTCTTTTAATTTTAATTTTAAAAGTATTGAGAAATAATATGAATTATTATTCGTATGGTTCTAAGATTTACGATTTAACTAGAAAGATCAAACTATCAATGTAAAACCAAAACCTTCTCTTCGCTAAGAATCTAAAAACTATTCGCATATAAAATATTTGTAAATTATAATATAATGATATTTAATTTATTAAATATCTTAAAATAATAAATAATTTTTGTAAAATATTATTTATAAAATAAATGATTGAAAAAAATTTATATATATATTTATATGCATTATATTATATTAAAATATGTACGTATATATTTCTATACTTCTATATTTTAGTAGAAATTATGTAACAAAATCATAGTTTTGTTTAGTTATGTTCAATATATTATGGTAAAAACTTAATAATAGATTTTCACTAAATCTCTGTTGCAAAATTATTATATTTTCACATCTAAGTAGGTATATTTCATGCAATTTGTCATCCATAAAATATAATTCATTACAACATTTTTCCCAATATTATTTTATTTAAAAATTAAACAAATAATTTGCAATAAAATATTGTGTATTTCACTCGTCATTCTTAATTTTGTTGTACGAATGTATCACAAGACCGCCGCAATGGTCGTATTATTACGACGAAATACGCGTGTAACGAAATTGAATCCAAATTATTGTTTATACGATTCCAGGAAATTCTACGACTTTATGACTTTCGAAACCTCTCTAATTTAAAATATTCTGACACTCTTTTCAAGAGCTCTCATCTTATAATATTACACAATATGTGCAAAGCGATAAATTCTTTGCGACGATTCGCGTCTATTTAATTTCCTTTGTCGCATAACAACAATTTTGGAAATGTTTCTGCGTATAATTATTTACCCGAATAAATTTTAAATTAAACATAATAATGTACGACTGAATAAAATGCCAGGTCCTCGTGTAACAAAATATTTGATCATCATTAATCTCATTATATTTACGTATATACAGCTATGTGAAACGTAATCCTGGAAAAACGTTTTAATCTATCTTTGAATTATTATTATATAATTAAAATATACCAACCGAACATTGTATCATCATTTTTTGTTCTTTTTATCGTATTATAAAATCTGTTTTAACGTATGACTAAAGAGAATTTTTTTTATATTAAATCTATCGATCTATAATGTACGCTACGCATTTAAAATGTTCAAATTGTATCAATGAACATAAATTATTATTATATTTTTGTATTTTATTAAACAAAATTTTGATATTTAAACAATCATTATTTATTTTTTTCAAAAATTCATTAATTTAAAACAATAATACGCCTATCATTGAATTGTATACGTATATACTGACCCGTGAAGTACCTATTATTTATATTCATCGAATATTATGAAATTTTCTTTGGACCAGTTTTCTCAACATTTGTATAATAATAGATTCTATAAATTAATCAAAGTCACCTCCCCTCGTGCACGGCTATTATAATGTGTGCGTAATGTACACGTGTAGAACGATGGACGGGAGGAATCCGGGGAGAAGTAAAACACTTTTGCAGTCGGTCGACGATGAGATGATGACGGCACTATGGTGACGGTGAAATTTCATTAAGCCTCGCCAAACAACATTTTTATGACGTTATTGTTGGCCGTCAAATCCTATCGTTGCCGTCGTCGTCGTGTAATGAAACCCTTCAGCCCTTCGTCGCGACGGCAAAATTGGCGGCGGTGTGTATATACGTACATCGCCAACGACATAAAAAATAAAACCCAAACGACGAAGTCATACGCTCCCGTCCCCGTCATGTGACGATCGGTCGGTACGACATCGGTCGTCACGTGGGGGGGGGGCTGAAATGGCTGTAAAACAACTACCCCTGTCATTAAATTCGGCTCGCAGACTGTCGTTATTATGAGTCCACGTGCGCGCTTTACTGCAGTATACAGGATGATCATATTGTGATAATTGTATATTATTGGGCGTATACACCGAAATGATCGTAATTTTTGTACGTTTTTCTATTACACACACGTATTCGTCTCTATCTGAAGTCGTGTGGAAAATAATACGTTGTTTTAACATGCGTTTTATTCGAAACGATGATAATTTAATAATACTCTTCGAGAGAGCAATAATTTATTAATCGCGGTTTAACGCCCAATAAAATCAAAACAAGTCGAACACCCTGTGTGCACACTTATATCGCTTGGTATAGGTATACACATAATCGGGGGGGGGGGGAGAAGATAGCTGTACGCCGCTGATATCCCGTTGACGATATTTAATTTTGATGAAACTCTGGACCTGCGAAGGGATTTAAAACAAAACAAAAAAAACAAAAATCAATTTTTAACGATACTTGCCATAAAATTATATTGCGTGTTTAACGTGTAAAATCCTTAACGACTCGCTGATTTAAAATAATCGCTGGACCGCGTGCGGTATTTACCACACAATATTAAAACCCACGTTGATATTCCCAATTTAACCATACCATTATACCTTATACGTATAATAAATAATAATATGTGTAGGAAGTACCTACCTATTGTGAGCGTAGGTCAATGCCTCTCCATGTTTTAGTGATTGCGCAACACTTTCCATTGAACCGTGTATCCAAAGAACAATATTAATTTTACTTTACCAGTTACCATATTTATCTAAACTAGGTGTACATTTTATAAACTTTGGGTATTATCATGGAAATATATAATATAACATTGGAACACTTTGGATGCATACCTTGAAAATTGCGTGGTCTTGTACCTATATAATATATTTATCCATAAAATGTTAAACAAAAATGTTTGAAGTTAAATCAAATAGATTGAATATTTAATTCAAGTCACATTATAAGACAGAGCAGAAACAAAATATAATATTATAGTTTAACGCAATTCACATGACTATACATGTTATAAAATATTCTTAAAAAAAAAAACTATATTATTATCTTTATTATTTTAATATAATAATAATTTATTGCATAAACACATTTAATGCCTAAGTATATTGTAAATATTTTAAATTCATAAATGTTTGGATGAATTTCACTAATACGTTATTCAAATCTGTTTAATGAAAATAATTTTAAATATTTAATATTTTTTATAAAAATCGAAATGTAAACTACATTTCATAATAATATTATTTTTATAATAACTTTTATAATTTTTTTTTTATTCATTTTACTGGCATACATTCATGTAGATATATTACATAGTCAAACTATTCATTACAATTTTTTTGTTACATTGGAATACCTAATTGAATACGATAAAATGTATTGAATATATAAAATATTAATATTTTAGTATCCCTGCTGAATTGATATTGAATTATTTGTTCTAAAATAATATTACAAATAAAATGCAAAAATACATTTAGAAAATTTCAAAGTGCACTGATGATTAATATTATAATATTGCAATGAACATTTTGAACAAAATAAATTATAAAATGATATCTAAGAGAAACGAATGTACAATGAATATATATATATTAAAATAAAATTTATGGTTAAATTACACTACTTATTAATACACATACCATAATAAACCTGAAAAATTTATAATTAAATTAATACAATAATAATACATTATACATTATTACTTTCTATGGTGTTTAATATTTAATTTAAATGAAATATTTGATTCTAAAAAATGTTATTAATTAAATTATAATAAATATTTATAAATAAATATAGGATTCATTTTAAAATATATACATATATTTTTTTTTTTTTCAGAAAACTCATTTAAATTGATATTTAATTAATTTTTTTAAATCAATAAAAATAACTTCGTATACATATGACATTTGTATAACGTTTTAAACAAGAAATTTTAATCAAATTTTATTTTATAAAAATATATAAAAGATAAAAAAATGTATTTTTTGAACGTGTGTAATGTATATAAGTGACATTTTTATTATATTTAAAATTAAATTAAAAAATTCATATTATTGTATATTATCACAATAATCTTATTATAATTATATAACATATATTTTATAATTTATATCTATATTTAAATATAATTATTAGTTTATGTCATTCAATACTGCAAATTGTAATAAATTGCATGCTGCTTATTATATAGTAAATTTGCACAACACAATATTATAATATTATTAAATATTAATATTAACTAATTATAGTTAAATAACTATTTTTTATGTGACATAATTTATTCACTAATTATAATATTAGAATACAATATAATATATATTATTTAATCAAAATATGTTACATCACAAAAATGGTATTAATATAAAAGCAAAATCGATAATAATTATTATAATAATAGTATAATACAGTAATATTTCATTGTAATAAGTATGGCTTCTACATAATACTTTTATGTCACAATAATGTCTCGATGTATTTTTAGTTTAAACAATATGAATACATTTTATACTGAAAATGAAGTGTATGAAATGCAATAAATTTGTATTTTGAGAAGCGTTACAAAAACCAATGACGTGTCGTATATTATAATATATTTTTGTAAGTATACATGGTGATAATTTTATCTTAATGCACTAATTTTATATAGCAGAAGAACATACTATTTTTGACATATTATTTGACGCGATATAAAACATTTAAATATGCTTCTTTAGATTGTTATGAAATAATCTGAGATAACAATAATAAACTAATATTTGTAATGATAAGGTTATATGGGTTTATAGTACTGTTTGAATCGAAATTTTCGAATCTAAGAGACAAGAAGAAATCCTGTTAACTGTTAAGAAACACATTATAGTTATTGTAATTAAGAAAATTAAATTAATATAAAATATTAAATTAAAAGTGAATTAATAAAAAAAAAAAATCAAATTTCTATTCATATTTATAATATAATATCATTTTTATAATATAATATTATAATTATTAACTTACTCAGCCAAAAAAATTATGTATAATTTCGATTCATATAATTTATTTGAACTATTATTCGCTATGCATAATATATACATAAAGTATAAATAATTTAGTTACTCAAAACAAACAGTGTAATGTTAATTACATTATAACTTTCAAATGCGTCATTATAAATATATAAATTATATAGACGTCAATAAGTCACGTTGCAGGTTTTACTTTAAAAATGTGCCAAGCAAATAACAAACAACATTTAATAATACAAAACAAATATAATTATGAAATATATAAAAAAATATTATACGGTATTAGAAAATTAAACATTATTACGCAATTAGTATTTAAACAATTTTCCATTTATATAATATTATTAGGGAAGGCAGAAAATAATACCTAGATACCATACTATTAAACTCGATTTGTGTAAAACGTGAACGATTTATTGGTA
Source organism: Tetraneura akinire (assembly GCA_021307375.1). Lineage (NCBI taxonomy): Eukaryota > Metazoa > Arthropoda > Insecta > Hemiptera > Aphididae > Tetraneura > Tetraneura akinire. Next base: position 2,827,273 of record JAIUCT010000021.1, on the reverse strand, counting down.
TATAAATTTAATCAAACTAAATGTTTTAGTCACAAAACCAATAAATATATTTAGTAATATAGTAAATAATAATTTAATATAGTAAAAAGTATTATATATAAAAAGTTTTAAAAAGAAGAGCTAATTCTGCTGTGGGAGGAATAAATGTGTAAAGGAAGATAGTATTGAATTTTGATTAAAATCTGATACGAAAAATATTTCTGAGTGAAGTTTGGTCAAATATAGTTTTGATTAAAAAGTTTATATTTTTATTTAAAATTTAAAACGCATAGATATTCATTTACATTTAAATTTTAAAGTACCTAAGTGTTTCAAAATTTTATCATATATATGAAGTAGGTTGTGGGTACATTTATAAGAACAACAATATAAATGGCCATAAAATCCCTAAATGAATGCCATAATATAACCTTCGCTCAAAATCGTTTTTCGTATGCAATTATTTATAATTTCATTCAAATTTTATTCAAAATACAACGGTATCCTCTTCGGACCTGTATCTCTTCCACAACAGTATGAGCTCTTCTTTTTATATTTTAAAAAGCTATAAAAAATAACTCGTAAATGTAGTACCTATTCACAATAATTTAGGACTGAATTTAGTAACATGTATTTGAGTTTCAAAAAAATTGAAAAAATAATTATAAAAATATTGAGAAATAATAAAAACAATTCTTTTTTGGATTATTCGATTTTTGATTGCACTAAAAATATCAAATTTAAATAGTTATAAAAAAAAATTGTAATGTGTTTAATAATAAATAATATGTTTTATTTTTATTACCATCAGTCATCTTCAGTTACATTATTTGATTTTAATATTGAAGATATTGTAAACGAATAATTAGTGATAGTGGTAGAGTGTTGAAATTTGTGCTTTGGTTTCATCAATACAATGTATTTATTTTTTATTTATATAATTTTTTTCAATATATTATTTATTATTAAATTTTAATATATAAAACTTATATTATTCTAAGTTTAAAAATATAAATAACGTTTGTAAGAAAATTAATTATAATAATTAAAAATTTAAGAAAATATGAAAATATGAAAGTTAATACTTTTTAACATTTTTTTCACAATATGTCAATATTAAAGTTCGTTTGTTGATCTAAAATTTTTATTTCTATTATTTAGTAAACAAAATAATAATAAATAAGAAGTACTAACTTAAAAAAAAAATAATAATAACGTATGAAAATTTCACAGACTTAATATTATAATAATACGAGTATAATATTAATATAATATTCATGTGTCATGTCTACTTTAAACATTAAAACAGATGATACTTTTTGTATTTAAAATGTAAGCACATGCTATAGAATTATAGAAAATATGATAAATAAAAACAACAATAAATAAGAAAAATGTTTTTAATGAACTCAAAATTTAACATGTTTATATTGAGCTTAGACTATAATGTGTTATACAAACAAAACTATCGTTATTGATTGTAATTTCGCTGCAATACGTGCTGAAAACAGAAAAAAAATAATATTAAGGTTAGAACATTGTGAAAATGGTATAATTGTTCAATATAATAGTTTACATCATTGTAATCAAGGAGTTTTGAAGTGTTATCTACCTTTTACTAAGAATTTTTATATTTTTAATAATTATTGTATAGAGCTAATAATTCACCATAAAATAAAATTATAAAAACTCTGCGAAATAAAAAATCCTTACGATTTTTTCTAAAATTTCCAAATATTATTAATAATAATTGTTAATGTTTATTTTTTAGATTCTGAACGAAGAGAAAAATGTATTGGTTTTACAATAATTTTTTTTTTATGTATGTAGACACTTTTTTGACCCGAAATAATACTCCGATTTACAAGAATATCATAATGTTTCCGGATGGAAAGTGGATGTAGTTAGTAGTTTAGTACTTTATTTAGGTATTTTCTGAAATTGACCTAAATAAAACATTACATTCGAAAAAGGTTTCTGAGTAGGATTCAGTAAAATAATATATGTATTGATTAAAATAATTACATTTTTGTTAAAAATTTAAAACTCATAGATTCTCATTTACGTTTAGATTTCAACGTTAGATTTCCAAAATTTTATCACATATACAAACACTTTTTTATGTATATATGTTTGATAAAATTGGCAATATTTGGCATTAAGGTCTAAAAATTTTACTGAAGTATATCTACATATCACTTAACATTATTATTAGAAAAATAATCAATAATTCCAAATTTCAATTTTTTCTTATAGCTGTTTAAAGTTGATATTATAAGTTCAAACGAAAATATTAGAATCCATACGAATATTATTCTTATTATTTCTTAATACTATTACAATAAAAATTAATAGAAAAACCAAAAAATTTAGAAAAAATTTGAAAATTTCATTGAAGAATACGGATATATATGTTAACGAATTTTTAAAATATTAGGAAAATCTCAAGACTCAATTTTTTTATAGGTGTTTAAATTTTAAATTTCAGTAAAATTAATATTTAAATTATTTATATGGATTCTTCTTATTATATTTTAATAGTTTACAATAATAATAAATAAAATTGACAAAAAATTTTATGATATGGGAATTTTGGTGACAAGGGATTTTATGAGCATTTATATTGAACTTAGAGACTTGAAAATTTTATAGGGTGTTCATTTATGTACTATATGTGTCCATATATGTGTGATAAAATTGTGCGTTTTTAATATTTAATAGAAAATGTCAAAATTTTAATCAATACCTAGATTATCTGACTGAACTTCGCTCAGAATTTTTTTATCGAATGCAATAATTTATCATTGCATTTAAATTCTAATTAGAATTATACACTATGATATTCACACCTATATCGGCTATATCCCTGTGGCAGGAGTATCTTTTCCCTTGCTTTTTTATTTTTTATACACAGATATATAGCGAAATTGCCTATTAGAAGCGCCGTCTTATAAATATTTCTATTAAAATGAATCATTAATTTTTTATATATTTTTTAATGAATAATTATTTAGTTTAGTATAAAAAATTAATATTAATTAATAATGTCTTAATGATAAACATAAAAAATCAAGGGAAGGGATACATGTGTAAAGAGTATAGTGTTGAATTTTGATTAACATTTATGAATGCAATAATAAATCATTACATTCGTGAAAACAATTTTGAGTAAAGTTCATCAGATAATATTTATGTACCTACCGATTAAAATTTTTATTTATTATTTCGGGTTAAAGTGTCTTCAGACAGAAAAAAAGATACACATTATTATTTGCTTCGCTCATAATCTAAAATAAATTCATTTATTTTAATATATATTTGCTATTTTAAAATTATAATTTTTTTATATTCGCTGAATGATTACAAATTTAATTTAAAATCGTTAAATTGCAATATAAATAAATACAATTTTACTATTTATAAATTTAAAATATAATAATATAACTGATACAAGGCTCACTTCGAAACATGCATTACGGTGTTCATTGCTACGCACGAAAAATAACCGATTCGTAGGCACATGGTTCGAAACGACAGATCGGATCATTTCGCTACCCACGAATTGTTCGTATTCTTCATCGGACCCGTCTAGAAGAGCTACGTTTACATAATGTAACGTAACATCACGAACGTCCTCTGCGGTCAACGCTCTAATCGTAGTGATTATGACGTTCTTCAGTGCTAAACGACTTGAAGATAATTATTGTAGAAATATTTTAGATTATATTGCGATGATTACAATGTTAATATTTAAATATTTAATATATTATTGGTTATGTTGAATTTGTATCGTTTACCATAATAATATAATATACATTTAAACAAATATAATAATATTATGTTTTTATTATACGGATAAATCATGTTATACGTCTTAAAATTACGACATAAAAATACATAAAATAATTCCACATTTTTTAATTAAAAATTACTATCCATAAACACTTCCATAGTGAAATATATAGCCTACTATATAAAATATTAATATATAATTTATACACGCATTACAAATTCAGAGTAAAAGATAATTGTTTAAGGGAAATAATAAATATAATAATTTATACTGTATACACTATGAATTATTTATAAATTTAATACGATAAATATTAGTATACACATATTAAGTTCTTTTCAAACTACAAGACGATAATAAATTTCAGTCTTAGACTTCAGCCAGGTTTGTATTTAAAACAAACAAAACAAATCTCGTATAAACACAAATGCAATATAAATAAACTTCAATAGGTATACGATGTTCAAAAAATTTTCAGTGGGTACCTACATAAAACGTTCCGATACCATAAGATTTTTAAATTTTTAAAATCTCAATATAACAGAAAGAATTCATATAATATATTATATGGTTATTTTGATAATGATTTTATAAAAATTTTATTTTATTTTTTATTTTTAGTTTATTTTGCTATTAAATAATTAATTCAATTGTTTTATATTCCTATTATACTTCTACAGTACTATTTAAATTGATCACAGTAGGTAATATCAAATATAATTTTATGGATTTTCTCGGTAGTTACCTATCTAAAATTTATTGGTTAAACAATTGTCAATTACAAAATTTCTGTAAAGATAACTCATTACTTTGATGCATAATATTAAAATAATAAACAAGAAACCACCCGTAAATACTAAATTATATGATTTAAAAATGGATATAATATATTATTATTGTAAACTTTATATTGATTTATAAAATTACTTTATTTCATTAAAGTTTAACATCCACTTTAAACGTTTTCATTTGTGTAACATTTTTATAATATAATTACCTAGTTATTTTCTTTTAATAATATTAAATTGTTATTATTTTAGGTATATTAAATGTTTAAAATTAAATATTAATTGCAATAATGATAGTATTCGTTTAATATATATTCAGAATTTCAGAAGCATAAAAGAGTAAAAATTAATGAACTAAAATTGACACTTATATAAACAAAGTTAAATTATGTAAATATTTTACTAATTATTTTTCTTCGAATACTTTGAAATTATATATTTTAACCATTCAAATTACCTTTATTATGGTTTGTATTCAAACATAAATGAAAACATTATGAAATAATAAAATATTATTTGAAACCAAAATATAAGTACCGTATTAATTGAATGTACAAGTTTCCGACTTTTTCTGACGTAACTATTATCAAAGCTTCGGGGCCGGAATCATTTTTAACATTGGAAATAAGTGAAATAAAATTCATAAGTGTACTTGATGACTCCTATATTATAACATACGTTACCGTAGTGTAGTTTTTATTAAAATATGAAACAATTTATTTTATTTTATAATCATTCCATATTATAACAGAAAGTTATGTATATAAATACCATTTGTTCTTCTCTCAATTCTATTTCTCTCAATTTCTGAAAATAATCTTCGATTTTAATTTGTAACTCAAAACATAAATTCATTAGATTTTCCAATTGGGAAACGTTGTCATCTAAGGTATCCTAAAAAATTCATGTCAAAAAAGTCGGTCTAGGACATTTCGGCGTGAAGACATTACAAATTACAATACGTTATTTTATAGTAGATTAACAATATACTCAATAATTGATAATTTGTAATATTTATTTAATTTACCCAACGAAATTTTATTTTATTAAATTATATATTATTTATTTAATAAGTAGGTACAATGTATATAATTAATTCAACATGCATCATACTTAAATAACATAATTTCAATATGTGCTATACATTAATTTATTAAGTGCTTTCCCTTGGGGAATTTAATGTTGTGCAATTGTCATAATCACTGAATAACTAATAAATTTTCATAAATTGCCATAATTCGATTATTTTATCGAAATTTTTTCATGGAAATATTTGTTTTTCTCAAAACACAATAATATTTATAAACATGCACCTATTGTATTAATTGTACGATATATAAATTGAAAAAAAAATCAAAACATGTTCTACAATATTTTCTATTATCTATAATATTATACATTTTCAAAATAACTATTTAATAAGAAGTATTATGTTAAACCACTATAAAATAACGTCGAACCGTCCACGTCAAAATAGCCCACTCCGAAACGTCTGGCATCGCGAAAAATTAAATCCCAAAAACCAAAATAAATTTTTAAAATAAATGCTATCATACCTTATTAAGAACATCTACGATTTTCTTTTCATTTTCGTCTAAATCATTTTTTAGAGTTTCGATCAAGATAACTAGATTTTTTTTATTATCGAAAGACAACTGTTCATCATTTTTGGATGACATAATTATCACTGGAAAAACAAAACATATCTGATGCTTTATATCTTTAAAGAATAGTATATATTATTATTGTATAGTACTATAGCATAATATATATAGTATTAGACATTCAAATATTTTAATAGAGTTTATAAATCGACTATATATATAATAATATATATATATAATCGACTATAAGTACGCCATATGCAATTTTAGAATAATGAAATAGAAATGTTTTTTTTCGTTTTAAATTTTAAGTATATGGCGATTAAAAAACAAAAAAAAAATTATATTTAAAATGGCGTACACTCATACACAAACACACCGTATAGTTTTAATATCTATCAACTCGGGATTTCTAAAGAACCGTCACATCAAACACTTTCTTTTAACTGGGAAAATGAACTCAATGGCGTTCTATACCATCAGTTTTAATATAAACACCGAATTCCAATTCAAACCTCACAGAGTTATTTCTCTGTTATACTATTTTTATCATATCCCTGCCTCGAACTTTCTTTATCCCTTTACTTCATTTTTTCCCCCTCGTTCTTCACTGAACGCAGACATATTTTTCATTTCGCACAAGCATTGCTTTCTGCGGCAACGTGCAATTCATTCAACGAAATCCGATATTATAAATCCATATTATATTCGTGTACACACGGGAACGTGAACACCACTGTCGAAGAGAGAAAAACGACATTTAGGAATGGAACAAGAGAAAGAGAAAGAATAAAGAAGAGATGAAGTGACAGACAAAACGAAAAAAATCCTTTGCACGAGACGTGTAGGGTAACAGAACTTCGATAGCTTTATTGAACGCGTAATACATAATAGCCTAAGAACGTTTATAATGCATATTATATACGTAACGAAAATCCTTCAATCGATTAGGAACGCTAATGTAACATCCTACGTATAAGTACAACCTTTTAAAATGTATTCCTTTTCTTTAATTTCTTTTCGCCATTCTACCAATCAGTAACTGCAATGAAAATAATGTTACTCATTAAAACCGTCGTAATTTAAAATTACATTAAACACAAAACAATAATAGTATCGTATCCCAACGACAACTCTTACAGTCGACGAAGAAGAATGTAAATTTTATTTTAAGTCGTGTACGGCAGTGAAACGTGTAAACGATATTCGTATAATTATTTTTCCGAACAAGCTTTAAATTCGTTATTGATAATTACTTGGATATAATACTAGTATTATGTTAACGTATACTAACTAATTGACCGGTTCGCAATAAACAACGCGAAAAAATCACTTGCTAATAAATATTATTAATAAATCGTCGAATTTTCCAAAAATATATTAATTGATAATAAGAAAGTTATAAACATATTTGATTGAATAATTCTCATTTTAATTCAAGAATAATATATAATAATTTTTATCCAATATAGGACTCGAATAATAAATTATTACAGTCTAGGCATCATGAAAATATTGCATAATATTATTAGGTATATAATTTATTTTATAAACAATTTATTTTTATTTTTTAATAAGTTTTTTTTTTTATTTTTTTTTTAACTGTTATATTTTTGCATAAACAAAATGTAAAATTAATAAAAACTTTATTAGTTATATGATTTTATTATGAAATTTGTACGTTCTTCTTTTACGTGTTTAAAAATATTTTATGACAAATTTATAATAACATCAAAGTTTAATTAAAAAAAAAAAAAAACAAAAATAATAACTCTTTCAAATAAAAAATACTCGTATATACATAGAATTATATTAACATTATTATATGACTCCAATGTTTATGTTAAAGAGAAACAATAATTTAATTTTCGTTAAAGGACTAAAATCATTTCCTGTTTGTGTTCTTCCTGTTAAAATTACATACTTGCATAAATTTAATAAACATGTGTTACAATTTATTAAAAATAATAATAGCACGAACAAAAAATATACATAAAAGGTACCTAATTAAAAATAAAAATAAAAGTAGGTAAATTTATTTTAGTTATAAAAATGTTATATATTAGGAGTAATATTATTATTAATACACATACATATTACATTATGATTATATTTTAATATTTTAATGTGTTTCCTAATTAACATATTATTTCCTATTTTCAAATTCAGTGTCAAAGTCAATAGTATTCTTATGATGAGATGATCATTTGAAGTATATTTTCATAATTTCTTCAATATATATTCATAACCAGGGTTCGGGACTTAAAGCATTTGCTTATTTTTTTAGATTGACATTAAATCTAGCATTGTGCTATGGAAATTTATGTTATGTTGCAACAATTACAAATATGAAATTTGAAAGTGCTTTTTTTTGCTTATTTCGATGATTTATTCGAAAAATGCTTTTTCGCGCTCTTTTCTTATTTTAATTGCATATTTCCAACTTAACAACGCATGATACTAAAAATTTGGGGTTTTTTTTTAATGTTTGTTGGCAATATAGAAAAAAATTGAAACTAAAAATAA
>JAIUCT010000021.1:2805592-2818573 GCA_021307375.1 Tetraneura akinire | reverse complement strand
CGGGTAATTAAATTATTCTAACACTGTAATAATTTAATTACGTTTTATTTTAGATAAACAAACTATAAATATTAATTTCTGACATATAATAAGAAACAATAATAGTAGATTACCTATTATTTAATTATTAAATTTGTAATTTTAATATGAAAAAAAAAATTATATTATAAAATTTTTATATTTATCTACAAAATTTGCAGTTTTAGACAAAATTTTTTTTTTTTACTAAAATTTAGTAATAAATTTTACTACTTTCAGTAAAATTTTAGCATCTTACTTTTTATTTTAATGTTTTGAAGTGCTTATTTGAATGCTTATTTTGAAGTTTTTAGGCGCTTTTATAAGCGCTTATTTTGATGATTTTAAGTGCTTAAAGTCCCGAACCTTGTTCATAACCAATAGAAAAATGATATTAATTTTCTTGATAAAATTGCATCCAGTAATTCGTACAAATATAAAATTTTTATATAGTAATAGTTAGTATCCATCCAAGATTTATAAACATTCAAGCGAAGAGAATTCGTCAAATTTATCAAGTAAATTCAGATACAATTTATCAATTAATACATATTACAATAAATAAAAACATCAGAATAGAAGCACTAGCTACCTATAAAAAATGATAATAAATAATAGTTGTGTATTCGTGTACCTATATTTACGTATATTAACTTTTATTCTTAACAGTTACAAATTTTTCTAATAAATTGTATTTATTTTAACATTAGAACATTGAAATATGAAAAAATAATGTTACAAGTTTTCCGATTGCCTGGATAAAAAATTTAAGCATCAGTGATAACATAAGAATGCATAAAATCCCTTCCTTTTCTTAATTTACATATTGTGTATGTAAAACCGTAGGTTTTATTTAACGTATTGATGGATAATTTAAGTTGACAATATCGCTTCAAGCTTTGTACTGTGCTTTTTTCAGGTCCACATTAGAATATGGTTGTCCAACACGACATATTTATCTTTTAAGCTTGAACGAGTCCAGTATTTTTTTTTTTTTTTTTTTTTTTTTTAATTTTCTTAATTACACTTCTTTAAATATTGATTTTCCACTATAAGAATACTCTCCAGTTTGATATCATGAATCAGAATGATATTTATTCCTTAGAAATTTATAGACGTAAAACTAATTTAGTTATTTTTTAATAAACTTGAAATAATTGATTACCATAAATTTCTTTACCAAATTAACTTTAAAATTTCTCCTTGTACTACACGTTAATCTATTTAATTTTTTATTTATAAAAAATTATGAAGATAATGAACTTCTTTATCGCTGTATGTATAAAGTGATGACACTTTTTCCTTTCCGTAGATTAACTATTTACCAATAAATATTTATTTAATTATAAATATTATGTAATAGATAACTAATTATATTTTGCTCTATTATACGTATACATTCGTTTTTTGTGTTATATTGTAAAAGTTTTAAGGCATTAATTTATTATAAATAAATTTCATAACTAAATGAATAACATATGACCCATCAAAAATATATGAAATATAATATAACTTGTTTAATATAAGAAACATTTAAAATAAATTAAATATATCAATTTCAAATGTATAGTAGAAATTAAACAATTAAATAAATAATAACAATGATTTCCAAAATATATTAATGAAAATAAATGTTCAAATAATAAACCATTACCTGGGCAACTCAAAATAAGAATATAGTCCTTGAAATATATTTATATTATTATTAATAAAAAAAATGTTTTAACTTAGATTTTTATGAAATTTAAATAATAATTATTAATAAATAAATTAGAAAGTTCTGTAAATAAAAACAAAAAAAAACAAATAATTTAGTAACCATTTATTTCTTTTAGTAGTAGTGTTATTATAAAATAATTACGTTTCCATTATGAAGTTTTATTATTATTATTATAAAGTTTAAAAACACAATCTTACGGATTAAATCATATAGGAAAGATAATTTTGATTAATTGTTTATTGTTTAGGTAAACTTAGAACAATTTAAGTTTCTATATATAAATCCAAACTTTAAGAGAATTTGCTAAAGTGTTCCTTAACATTTATATCTCTGAAAAGTCACGACGCTTAAAGTTTACTTTATACGATTAGTTTTTGTATACACCGTACTCTAACGAAATACTCAATGATTTTGTTCTAGTATTACTTATTAATACATATTTATCGTTGGTAATTAACCTAACCAAACCTAATCTATTATAATATAGATAAATAATTAACTTATGATTTTTATATTGAGATAAATTGTTATTACTGTAAGTCTGAAAAATCATTTTAATTGTTTTATATATAGCAACGGTGTAGATATCAAATTTCTATATATTATATTATATATATATATAAATCAACGTATAAATTTAAAATTCCAAACTATGCCGATAAGAAAAACATAATATCAGATTATTCTGATTGCTTGAAAAATCTAAAACCTATTTTACAATAGTACAAAAGAATCAAAAGATAATTTTATGAACAATAATTATATATTACATTTATAATAAATAACTGTCGAAAGTTTTAATATAATACCAATGGTTATTTAATTTTAAAACTTTTAAAACTATAACAATAAATTCGACGATAAATACTATACCTAGTTTTACTCACTACTAAAGTACTAAGGAGTACATAACAATAATTTGCCATTAATTATTCCATTAAGTAATATAATGTAAAAATTTTAACGGGTTGTTCAAACACGTACAATGTTAAAACTATATAATATGTACAGTATAGACTATAATAAAGTATATTATTAATTATTATTATATAAATAACATTACCCATTAATTGCATTATTTCATTTTACTCGTGAATTAATGATAGGATATCGCATTATTTTATTTATATTATATAATTTTAAAATATTAAAGTTTAACTTAATATTATTGCCGACATTGCTTTACACGAAATCCGTATAGCCTGAATTAAATTTAAATTATATAAAAAACTAAATAAATACTCCTAAATTTTTAATTTGTCAATTTTATTCTTATGAAAGAATTATAATAATTATAATTTATCTTTGTTACATAGCGAACAAAAATAATATTAAAATCCTGCGATAAAAAAAAAATAAAAAATTGTTAATTGAAGAAAATGTAGGCAACAATAGAGCTATATATAATTAAATAAATTACGTGCAATGGTACAAAATTAAACAATATAAAAAATAAGTTTGCGAGAAAATATGGGTGTGGCTGCTATCCCAACTGTAAACGAAATGAGTTAAATGCAGAAACCTTTTCGCTAGTTTTCATACTAAAACATAATGATTAATAATTGTTGAAAATACTTATCTTAGTATAATAATTTTCTTTTTCGTATAGTATAGCATAAATTTAATTTTATAGCATATAAATACGAGTACATTAAAAAAACTGTAGAATTTTTATTTTTTATTTTCGTCATTTTTATTATAAATATATTTATATTTCAAATGATGAATTCAAAAATTTTCTCATAGAAAATATAAAAAATAGTATTAAAGCACTTCTTGTATGGAACTGTGGTGACTTCTCGTAACATGAATATCATCCCTTTCACGAGTTAGTAGTCCAACACTGTCCAAGTGATTAAGTTTTAGTAGCTAGGAAGCATGTGACTCAATGTAGTTTTAGTTAAATAGTGAAATAACGATTTTGATAATGCGGTTAAATATTTTTGCCGTCGACAAATTAATAGTTTCCGCTAGAAAGAAATATTCGGAATACGATAATCCGTCATGAATTCCATTATGCATTTTATAAATTAATTATCACGATAAAATTATCTTTACACGAGATGATCCAGATATTATGTATCCATTAATAAAGAAACATCACCTCGTCGAAATAATCCTCGAAATTAAAAATGTTATTCACAATTCAACCGAAACCTTTTTTTGAAAAATAGATAGTTCATACAATATTATTTAAAAATCATGTGTTGATATCGTCTATAATTATTATTGTCTATTGTACATCCATATATTTTTGATAATATAAATATTATTACTTTTGTAAAAACAGCCTTGATTTGTATATTTTACTAATTATTTCTTTTTACAGCACAAAATACTTATAAAATTATATTATACATTTACTTAAATATCTCAAAATACTCTAAACCTATGTTCTAAATATTATTGTCGAAATATGTTATATGTAATTTATATAATAAAACAATATATTTTTATTATCTCCATAGCCATGTAGGTATACGAATAATTTTTTTTTTATTATTATTCGAAATAGGTACTTATTACATATTTAGTTCAAAATTAAATAATAAATAAGTTAAAATGGACTCAATTTGAATAAAACTTTATGTGAAATAATGATTCAAAATAAATATTTAAAATCACGTGATAATTGATATTTTTTTTAATAAAAAAAAGAAGAATGAGTTTCATTTCCATTTAAATTTATATTATGCAAAACGTACTGATATCGTGAATAATATTATAAATTAAATTTTTTTATTATTCATATTTATATTTAAAAAATGTATATATATATATATATATTATTTCATCGATATGTTAATGTTGTTAAAAAAAATATAGTACTTATTATTGAAAAATATATTTTATTCCCTAAATATTCACACCATTAAAAATAAAATATAAGTTTAGGTAATGATTCGCATCCATCTTGACATAATAAACGTATTGAAGAAGTTATTTCACAATTTTCCACTCGAAAAAATATAATTATATGAAAAAACACTAGTAGACGCGATTTTTACAGATAATAAATGTAGAGATTTAAAAAATAAATAAATAAAAATATTTACTTCTAAATTGTAAAAATGTATAACAATGTAATCAAAAAAATTACGGAAGCATTACTTATTTTTTGCGATCATTTTCTTTAATAAAATTTTACAAAACTTCCAGTAGACACCCAAAATTAAATTGAATCCATAATGAATAATAAATTATTTATTTCTTCAAATTATTATATATATTTAATTGGAACTAAAATTTTGAAAACTTAAATGTTATAATATGTTATATTATTATCAATTTACACATAAACGCAATTAAGTGGATACAAAGTTCTTGGGAAACTCTGAATTAAGCGCATTTTTCTTTAAATATAGGATAAAGTGTTAAAAAGTAATATAATTTTTTTGATTCCCAACATCTTTAGTTTTTACTAAAATTGCACGGCCAATTGCCAAATTATTTATATTTTAAGATTTTACTATTTATTTTATTTCCTACGCATACATTTTAAGTGATCTATTTTATAAATATAAATTTCACATAATTATTACAAAATATTAAAAAGTTATAATTTTTATTCGATAGTGTTTTTTTTCTTAAATATCAATAGGGATTTTACATTGCACGCTTGTAAATACCAATAAAATATATTGGTATAAAATAAAAAATTATTATTATCGTCTAAAATGATTGTAATCCATGACCGATTGTTCTAATAATAATATTATATACTATATATTATAATAGTAATTATTATTAATTATTATATGATGGAACTCGCGGACCATACTCAAAATATTGTTCGACAACCGTGAATCGGAAAAATTGGATCGGATGTTTGGCCTGCGGCGACAGAAGATAAAAAAAAAAAGTGAAAGCGGTGGGTAGGAAAGGTAAAGAGGTACATATTTTATATATTATTATATTGATTAAAAACCCCAGAGAAAGTATGCACGATAAACAAACATATACGAGCGTGGATGTATAAATATGGTCCGTCCCGTGTGACAGCGATGTCCTGCACAGGCGAAAAGAGGAGTGCAGGATAATAGGGCAGGATACTGTACTGCTGTGGGGGAGACACAACAGGATTGGTCCAAATTCAATTATTTCAACTTTGTATGTGTCTATGTATGCATGTATTTTCGTTTCCGATTCGTACGTACATTACATTATTATATACCTAGGTATATAAACAAGTTCGATTTATTTTTGCCTATAGTTAGAAGTAGATTTAGATTGTTATAGATTGCTATAGACGTAGATTTGTAGTTCGATGTGACATTTTTTTTCTCGAATATACTTTGCTAGTGTATCCTTTTACGGGATATATTTAGATCAAAATGCGTTGATATAATTATTGATAAAGTTTTTATCGAATAATACAATTTTAAAATCGTTTGTTCAAAAAAATAAGAAATAAGATTATTAATTTATATATTATATTAATAATCACTCTCATGCAATAAACTTTCAAATAAAATAAATAGAGAAGCAATAATTTCAAAATAAAAAAAAAAAAATACGTCTAATAATAATTCACAGGTTGGAAAAGTGATCGTTTTATTTATTTATTTATTTTTTTTTTTTTTCATTACAAAACTTGTAATAATCGTAATATTATTAAAAAAAAACAACGGTGTCGTATTCGTAAAGCGTCGGAGTGAATAATATTATTATTATTATATATCGTATTTTTTTTATTTTACGTAAAATATGGAATACGTATTAAAATCGAGCACGAGTCATGTTAATTAAAATACGATTGGATTGTTTTTATGTACGAGTACACGTTCAGTAACGGCAACGCGAAAAACCGTTGGGGGCGATCTCTCTTATTTCTTACTCGAATAAAAATAATACTTTTCAGTTTACACGACATTACACGGGACAGACGTACGTATATAACATAATGCGATGTATTGAAGTGCGTCATTACAATCTGCAGCTCGAAGGGACACGAGGAACCGAACGCGCGCGCGTAGCTCTCGGCAATAAACACGCGTATGATTGGGTCCGCGTGATAAA
Organism: Tetraneura akinire; assembly: GCA_021307375.1. Classification (NCBI taxonomy): domain Eukaryota; kingdom Metazoa; phylum Arthropoda; class Insecta; order Hemiptera; family Aphididae; genus Tetraneura; species Tetraneura akinire. The sequence goes on along the minus strand of JAIUCT010000021.1, from coordinate 2,811,816 downwards.
GGGTCGCCGCGCCTAAGTGTGCGAATAATAATAATATAAAAAAAAAAAAAACGGACTTCGAGAACCGCAGCCGTAGACAATTTTCCGGTCAGGATGCTCCGAAAGCGGTTTTTTTCTTTCCTTTTTTTTTTTATACACTCCTCTCTTTCTTTCCGTATCTTTTAACTCTCCTCTCTGGAACGCGTTTTGTATAAAATAACACACAAACGACGTATGTTGTGGGTATTTTTTATTTTTTCGTTACCGAAAAACCCCAAGTTTTCATTTTCCGGCCTTTGAAATATTATTACGTTTTTATGCTATTTTCACCCCTCAATCGACAATGGCCGCCGCACGTTATCATGCCCCCCATATTTATACTTATATATATATATATATATCATATTATAATATATAAAATAAAAAATAAAAATGTTTCTCTCGCCTTTTCCTAATTATCGACCCTCGTGATACACAGGTATACAGGTATAATATATCAAAATATACATGCGGTCCAGTGCGACAATTACAGATAACAATTGGGATAGTTTCCCCCTCAAATAATTAAATTATCACTCCGATTTCGGACCGAAATATCGTAAAATAATCAGATTAATATTTTTCGTGTAATGCGCGTAATTCTAAATTCAGTTTCAATCCGATCCTATGTTATACGCATAGTAATCTTGTGGTGACATTAATTTTAATAGCAACAAATTTTGTCCGGTATACAAGAAGAAAAAAAATTGATTCGTATAATATCGGCTCAGATGGATCCTTATTAGAATTCGATGTACCTATCAAATTTTATTCTGCAATTATTGTGTTTTTCTTATAGTCTTAGAATTTAGGTAAAAAAATTAGTCTTGAATTTGGATAAATTAATAATATAATAATACAATATTATTTATTTAATCGGTAAATTTCAAAAAATCCTACACACGTGTGTTATTTACGTTATTTCATTATTTCCTTTTTGGATTTCCATTTTCCATAATAGGTATAATAAAATGCCAAATATTCATAAGCGTGTTCACACTTTAAATATTATGATTGTTTCGTGTTAATAAAATATATACATAACTATTTTTTTTTTCAACAGGTTAGAGCGTTGGAAATATGCCCTCTGGAATTACGCCAATAACAGTGTTTTTAAGTATCTGCCCGAAATTAATTTTTAAAGTTTATATTACAACTCTTGTATCGTGTTTAAACATTAAAAACTTCTTTCGAACATTAAAAGCCAAAAAGTTTATTTTTTTCAATTCAACCGTGGTGTAAAATTACCTAAATTATTGTTAGGTATAAATCGTTCGATAGATTCGGTTTACTATTACCTATATATTTGTAACAATAAATGTAATAATTTACTATTTCACAACGGTTCAATTATATTATGAAAAATTGGATAAATTTATTAATCGATATATTCTGATACGTTATTTTCACGTAGGAACTGGAAAGTATAACCTCTCAATTCGATAATCTGCGGAATACGATATGTATTTATATTTTTATGTTATACATAATACTATCCATAGTATAGTAAAATTGCCGAATTTTATACAATCAACACGTATTAGGCATATTATATTCAAATAAGTAATAATTATTCATAATATTTTAAACAGTTATAGTGTAATTCGTACATTATAATATATTTATATAAAAATAATTAAACCGTAATTATGGTTACGTAATTATAAAAATATAATATGTAGTTCGTCTTTATCTACCGCGCAATTTGCAGTAAAATTAAACCATTTATATTGGCGCTTTATGGATAATGAACAGAGAACGGATTATTCACTGTTAAATTTTCGGGAAATTTACAGCTTGAATTAGGTCACGTGCAATAACTATAAATTATTATAAACGCTTGCATTTATTAGCTATTTAGTTAATATTTTCATCAATATGTATGTATATAATGTAATGCCATGATTAATCCGTCCTTAAATCCTATAGGTTTATCGGTCAATTACATATATTATAATTGGTACAACTTCCGCTACGATTCTCAACAAATATATCTCTACTCGTTATTAAATTTTTGAAAAATTTTCGGTCTCCATGAATTTTCAATTAATTCGTTTTTATATCATTTTAAATTTATACTTTATATTTATTACTTCATATTATTTTATTATTTTATTTAGGTTTATTGTTACACTTTATTCTTTTTTTTTTCTCTTCGTTATGGCAATAACTCCAAAACTCGACTTCAGTGTACTACTCGTATTTTCGTTACAGATAATACTGTATAAAATATAAAACTTTAATCAAAATATTCCTTTGATATTGTAATTTGAACAGGATACCTAATATTATTGACTATAAATTCATTTGTCCCGCAGAACATTATTAATAATAATTAATAATTAATTGGACAACTGTAATTATGAAATGGCTACTCAAAACTTATAATTCTATCGTGTATTTATATTTTTAATGACTAAATTTTAAAATTATCTATAACTTGTTTGTTGAGAAATATAATTTTCTATTATCAGATCAATACAATCATAATATAATATCGTTTATTATTAAACATGATGATATAAATATTGTCGAATATTTTATTTCTTATAACAATCGCTTGGTTGAATGTTTTTCAAATTATAGCAATGTCATCTGCAGCGCACCGTATTAAAGAAAAATATTTATTTATAAATATATATTATATATATATATATTTTTTTTTTTTTTTTTTTGAAAAATAATTTATTAATATTAATTTTTTTTTTTTTAACTTAAGGACCATATTTTATTCGTAATTTAAAACTTGATTTACATCTTTGTGTATTATACGACTTAGTAATAATAATAATAGGTAGGTACCTACATAAATATTATACGCTCGAGTTTAAACTCATGTCAACTGCATCAAATGAATAATATTATTATTTCGTGTGGAAAATGGTGCGAAGGCAAACATAAACTATACCCCCGCGTATAGCCACGAGAGATTCGGGTGGTCGAATAAATTAATAATTTTCTCTAATTTAAAAATATATTCTTCGCTGTGACCGCCGCTGAGGCAAGGGATACCTACGTCGTAGATGAAAAAAAATAATATAATTTATTTATTATAATATGTAGACATTTGAAGGAATGACAAAGAAAATGCAACGGAATTATATTGTATAAACGATGAGTAGTAAAACTTTTCAGCTATTGGGTAAAACATAACGGTGGAAATATATTACAAAACAGAGAATACATAATAATATAATCCACCCCGTATACCTGGCGATGGTAAAACGTAGGTATTTTATTAAACCTTTATTCTTCGTTCTATTTATTTTTCTTTTTCTTTTTAATAACATGGTCTTTACTTTCTACTGTAGTATAATACCTGCACATATATATTATTATAAATTCATTCTTATTTAAAAATCACAAAAAATAGTCTTTGCGTTTTAAATTTCCAAAAACCGTCATCGTTGTCGGTATATCCTCATGGTATGCCCATTGTGGAAATGTCACGATACGGTTAACCCCTCGACACACCTGCAGCTGCCGTCGCAAAATTCCGATTCAAAAACGTTATATACTAAGTCGAATTTCTTCGTCGTTACTATTTATTTATCATTCGAATTTTCTCATTATTTTTTACATAGATTAGACGTTTGAAATTACATACGTTTTATCATCGTAAAATAATTTTATTATATCATTATTGTAGGTACCTGTACGAGATTATTTTATATTTACATATATTATTACTTTTATAATACCACATTTTTTATTCTCTTGTCCGTCCTCTTATTCATTATAATAATTTCATAATTAATAACATACGCAACATTTATCCCAGACATTCATAATAAAATAAAATAAATACCCTTAATCATAAATTATAATTTTTCCATCGGATTTCGATGTACCAACGTTTTGTTTAAATTCACTAAAATTTGATCCAATCGCATCACGATATTATTTATGCAATTTTTTCGTTAAAAATATGATAAATCAATACTAGAAAACAATTAATTTCGTGTAAATAAAAAAATGTTCAATACAATAAATTACGCAACGACGCTAGATATTATTTTTAATTTGATATACGAATTATTTGAGGATATTTTTAAATAATAATAAATATAATTTTTATAAAAAATATTGTTTGTATTTTCAATACCTACAACAAAATCGTATTCGTAATAATTATGACATTGTACGGTTCAGCCGTGTTGTTCCAGTTCAATGTACTCACAACTACAAGAATACTATTATTTATTAACATGGCTCGTAACGTTAAACACGTAATGTTTTCGAGGAAATAGGATTCGTGCATATAATATTATGTATATGACATAATTTAAGTAAATATATAATATGAGGTGTATAATAATGTATTATGTATGGGACGTATAGGTGTGTATTATAGTTTAAATAAACGACCAATTCCGATAATGGAAAGAACGTGAATTTAATTTCCAACCGTTTTACTTACCTACTTTTATTTATTCCACCGTGTCTGCGTTTTAATCAATTTAGATTTGTTTCACCTTTGCGTTTTGCACCGCGTAAATTACTAAAATACTATACACACTTCGGAAGAATAAAATTTATTTTTTAACCGATAAAGGGCATAATTGCTGTGGATAGAAAATAATAATCACAAATTAGATATATAGAAATTAATATAAAAACGTTTCTAAACAATTTACCATTTATTATAATATGTAATAAAATGCAAAAATACACGGAGTTCGCGAGACAAAAACTACGTGAAAATGTTCTTCGAAGGAACTATTATAATAAATTTCAGCCCGATTCACACGACGCGTTGCTTTTGTCTTGGCTCGTCGTTGGCTATACGTTCCCGACTTCACGCCTAAGCAAATCACATCGTATCTATGGCATTTCTATTGTACCACACACCATAGATTTGTACTCGCGACAAAAGCATAGATGTGTAGATTATTTTTCTGTTAAATGATCATTTTCAGTAAATGAACGGAATTAAATTCATAACGAACATTTAAATGATTTCGTATAGATTTTATAAAAGTGTAAAACAAAATAATTCGATTACCGTGAACAGACGATACACGGTGTAAATGTAAACGAAGACGCGTATCCCAGGTTGATTCATTATATTTTATATTATTCGTTATATTTTATTGTTTTGAAGTTTATGATACCTAACGATTGACGACTAGTGGAAACCTTCCAAAGGTTGCGGTATCAAGTATCAAGAGATTAAAAGAAATAAATTGTAAAGAAGAACATAAAAGATTCTCGAACATATATAGCAGTGTATTACGTTGTGAATTCAATACTTTTCATAATTCCTTCCTGTGGGTTATAAGTGTGTAATTATTTCAGCATCACTAAGTAGTAAGTCTAGAGTCAACAGCTTTTGTACCTACTCGAGTTAATATTAGACATCTTTCTATTCAAAGAAATACCGTTCATGTTTTTATAATTATTATTGTCGCACATTTCTTTCAAATGTGCTGAGACCTGAGAGTATTAAATATATTATTATAATCTATTGGTAAATGTGCATCATAATATTTTAAAATTATAGACCTATTATTATAATATTTTATTCACTTTTTGTGCTAATGAAATATTATTAATAATAGTAATAATTATTACTATACTGTTTAGTTTACTGTATATAGTAGTAAATTAATCATAATATTATGTTGTACCATTTTACCATACATCATTATTGTGCGTATTGCATCTTAAATAATATAATACACAATTAATAACTTGTATTCATAATTTCTTTCCGTGTCATAAAGTGAATTATTTCTGAATCACTGAATTTTATTATACTGAGTATTGTCTATTTCTATTATTTCTAGAGTCAATATTAGACGTCTCTCTATTTAAAGGAATTAGAGAGGCTTTTCAATATGATCACACACTTCATTTAAGATTGATAGTTTCCAGTCTACCGATTATTACTATATAAAAACAATCTTATCCTTTCTATATAATAATATATAGTAAATAAGTATTTTTAATATACGTACATTCTATAATTAGAAATTATTAGTTTTGTGAGTTTGTATAGTCGATGAGTCTGTATAGTAGATATCAGTCGATGTGTTTAACTTGATTTTCGCTTTGCGTGGTAGTTTTATTACCTATAGCTATAGATATAACAATAATTTCATTTGTCCCTTCCTCTATATAGGTACGTTATAACTTAGAATTTTTTATTTATTATTATTATTATTATTATTATTATTATTATTATTATTATTATTATTATTATT
>JAIUCT010000021.1:2755563-2798480 GCA_021307375.1 Tetraneura akinire | reverse complement strand
ATTATTATTATTATTATTATTATTATTATTATTATTATTATTATTATTATTATTATTATTATTATTATTATTATTATTATTAAGAGAATTTATAATTACGTGTATATTCAAAAAATATATATTTAAAGATATAATATTAATATCTCCTACATAATATCAAATATATTATATAACATAATTAAAATAATTAAAATTTGTGTTTTGAAAATACAAATTAATATTAATGAAACATCTGAGTTTTAATTCGAATACGGGAAATAAATTGTCATAAATTAAAATAATTTACTTTCTATATAAATATCGTTAATTTAATTTTACTATAATAAATTAAAAATAATATTTTACGAGTCAAAATGTATTTTAATTCAGTATATTTTCATCGCTAATGAAAGTGTGCTTCTACAGTGAGTGTGATGTAATTATAAAAATGTCAGAAAAACCTTCAGAAGAGTAATGTAAATAAAACAAGAAGCGTCATTATAAAATATTAACGTGTGACTTATGATCTTATTGTTCAAAAAAAAAAAAAAAAAAAAAAAAATGGAATAAGTTTTGCCGTAAGTTAAACTTAGTAGATTATACGTATTAGTTATTCATGAAAATTATGAAATACGAACTGAATCTCAACCAGTCAACCTGTAAAACTGTACCGTACTGTATGTAAGGTCTACATTAACAAGAAGTCAAGAATACGGGAAATATAGTAAATTTTATTTTATTCGACTGACAGGTTAAATGCAACATAAATGAAAAACATACACGAAAATTTTACATTAAATATTATTAGATGTGTCGTAGAATCCGTCACACAACAAAAATCACATTTCTTTTTCTTTCCTTTTTATATATTAATACTTTACTGATGCTTTTTTTTTTTTTTTTTTTTTTTGTCAGTTTCATTTCAGCCATTTCGATAACACCGTTATACGAATACGTGGCGTGTTATGTGGTTTACACGGTCCAGTTAAATCGAGTGCCAAACTATATTAACAAAACTATACCACTATATCTCTAATGGATGACCACCTGGAATTTTCACAAAAGCGTATCGCATTTTTGTTACGAGCTTTACTCAGTGTGAGTAGATTAACTTTTATCCATATATGTTTGAGTGCGAAAAAGGAAAACGAAAAGCAAATATTGTTTTTCTCTTCCCGGCAGTCTAAATCTAATCGGTATTTGTATCCCAATGTTCCAACGTTTCTTATAAAAAGAATTCTGTATTTAAAAGAAATTCAAAACTTTAAATTGTACGAAAATCAAATAAAAATAAGAATTTCATGTAAATTTTAAAGTTTATAGAAATTTTTTACATGCAAGTTTGGATTATTATTATTGTACATTATAACATGTTTATAAAGTAATGCCAAAAATAATAATTCTTCTTTTTATATTCTGAGCAAATAGTAGCGCTAAATGAATTAAATTATTCTTTTTTTTTTTTTCTTTTTTTTTTATGTGTATTATTAAAAGAAACTGGCGATGAAGAAGGTTATACATCGGCCGCCAATCCGCCAATCGTGAATGATTTGGAAACAAAGACAATTTTCTATAGGTACCTATATCATTAAAATTACGTTAGACTGTAATAATATTATGATATTTTGTAACTGGAGGAGTGGAATATTGAAGTGTATTTACGGATGTCGGATACCATAAAATGCTACTCATGAATTTAACATAGTATACTATTATTAATGATTCCCATATTAATAATTTTAAAAAACAGACCTAGCTGATCCGTACACCGATTATAATGTTAAAATTCGTTCCTGAACTGGTTCAAAGAAAGAAATTTAAATATAGATTCGTTTTGTTAGTGCGAAGCATGACGTTTTTGAGAGTATATATGGCGTATCTAATTAAAGAGATGCAAATATTATTCTGGTGGTTCAAACTCTTATAATTTTGCCTTTTCAAAAACATAATATATAAAATAATAATACATATTGTGTATAACTTTAAATTGATAAACTAAACTGTATAGTGTGTTTTTATTGAAATGTTAAATTCATTTATACGAGTACCTATATAAATATCAATACGATAGGTAAAGAAATTAAAATATTTTTTTACATCTCCCGGTTATGTTTTACCCAATGATGTTATTACTGCAGGTACGCGAATACTCGTATTATTATTCAAACGTAGTATAATTTTTATTGTAAAAAAAAATTTATACATTTTTACATGTTCCTCAAAGCGGTCATGGAGACAAGACACCCGTCGTGCGTGCCTTTAATTAAGCCCATTCTTAAATTATATTCTAAATTTACATTACAGCATTTATATTACGGGCATTACATGTTGTAATATAATTTTACACCCATTATTCAGTTTAATTAGTCATTTGTGTTAAACTTTGTTCGACCGTGGACTTTTCAAATGATACTAGCACCGGTACACATGTTCAGTGCATAATATGTAATTATAATTATTATTATTTATTTATTTATTTATTTATTTATTTATTCCTGACGTTCCCCGTATATATTTGTGTAGGTATACCATTTTCTTTTCGTTTTTTCTGTACAACCTTTATTTTTTTTTTATATAATCGGCAACTAAACGCCTTGGAATATTTGCATAGTGTTCAATAATTTTTTATGAGTTTTTTTCACCTTTATGAACAGTACAAGCGTGCATATCATGAATAACACTTTTTACAATGTCCGTTATAGCAAAAATATTTTATTGAATTTATTACTAGGTAACTTTGTAACTCTAACAATACTAATTTGATATTTTTCCTTTTATGTTATAAGAATTTTTGGGTCCTTTTACACTATTTCGGTTATCATTTAATGCTTCAATAAAAGATGTTTCGTAATGTTTTGTCCATAACAATTCATGTTACATGAATACACCACACGTCCCCCTATCATAATAATATAATATACCTACATAATTTAATATTAAATATTACAATAAAAATATTTAAAAATTAGATTGCACAATTCATGAACTGGGCAAAAATAATTGAAAATTTAACCATTTCATGAAATTGATTAATCAGATATTAATTTCATGAATAAAGAAAAAAAGTGCTCAGTTCATGGAATGGGCAATTTCACAAATGGGGCGGCATAACATATACATTACATTGAGTCCAAGATGCGATAATACTTGTAATATCATCCAATTAAATAAATTGATGAAACAAAATATTGCTTTATTAATAAGACTCTAAAATGCAAAGTTTTCTCTGGTGTTGCAATTATAATTTATATAAGAAAAAACATAAATAAAATATCAGTTTCTTCTTGTTTCTTAATTATTTTACATTATTTCTTTCTTGAACATTAAAAATAAATGCTCATGAAAACTTTTTAGAGTAAAAAACGGTATTAATTTTTCAAATATCGCATTACATTCTTATATAGGTAATAAATATTAAATAATAATCACGACAGACACTTTACTTCGTGCAATCTTGCAACACGTATACCAAAGTTAAATGTAATGATCCATACTGTATAAAATATATTATATTTATGGTTTGAATAATTTCAATAACATACATAACATGAATATAGAATATTGTGTACTTGTGGATATTATATAAAAAATTTAGAGATTCTGACCATTTTTCTATTGTCAACCCCAAAATCCGAATTTGATGACAACAAAACAAACAATACAATATATAAATTAAAATTTGTGTATAAGATATATTTCGGTAAATATTTTTGAAAATATTATATTGATTATAAAATTTTAAATGTTTTTTAAGCGTTCTATATTTATTTAATTTTTTTAAATATTTCCATGTTTATTATTTAATATTATTATGAAATACTGAATTTGTGTTTAAAATAAAATTAACGTGTAACTATTTATTTAACTTCAAAAATCCACTAATATGACAAAAAATAAAAACAGAATAGTTTATGCTTGTACTAGTATAGTTCATGTTTTCACAAAACACTGAAACAAATTTATATTTTTATAAAACATTTATAACATATTTTACGTAAAATGTTTTGTATTTTTCATTTTTGCTACAAAATGTTTGTATATCGTATTTTCGGTTTTAAAATTCTTGTCTTGAATATCTCATTTATAAAAAAAAATTTCAGTAAAAAGGAACAAAAAAATAAAAATTAAAAAAAAAACACATAAAATTAGTTCAATAATTGCCTTGATTTTTCTGTATATAGTAATAGTAATTATTACTATATTATTATTATATTAATATTTACTGATGTAAAAAAAAATTGAATGCAATCGAACATCATAGTAAAACCAATACATTCTTGGCTTTGCTCAGAATCTAAATTTATAATAAGAAGAATCCATATAAATACTTTAAATATTAATTTTACTTAATTTCAACTTTAAACACCTATAAAAAAGAAATTGATAATTAATATTTTTCTAATATTCGGGAAATATCCAAATACCAATTTGTAAGTATATGCTTAAATAAAATTTCTGAAATATTTCAAAATGTTTTGTCCAAACCTAGTTCCAACCTATATAGTTTAGAACTGAAATTAATTATTTAATGAATAAAAAATAATTCAATATCAATTAAATGTTATTATAGACATAATAAATACATTTTTGTACAGAGAACTAGATAAGTTATACGTGGATATGCCATATGCATATGACGGAACAAGTTATGTTAAGGGGAAGTTTATGTGATGTCCATTTCGTGAAATTTTATCCGGATATCGTAATTTCGCAAAGTGGATAAAATTAAGTTCCTTTTCGCAAAATGGATAAAATTTTATATAAAAAAATCATACTTACGTATACGCACTATTACACTTGTCACTTTGTTAGTTTTCGTAGTGCAGTTTTCGATACGGTTCGTTAACGTGTTTATATTTTTTTTTTTTTTTTTTTTTTTATTGCTACCTACTTACTTAATAATCGTGTACGGAAATATTACTATAAACACGACCACACGAGTATATACGACGCAAAAAAACGGCACTTTGACGAAAATGTCTGTCCGCAAACAAACGTTTTTTAATGGATATACGCGTAATACGCTCGTACTCCTTTCAACGCGTCATTATGGAATTTTCGGCGTTCGGCACGCGCTGTGTCTAATGACCCTTTTTGAACATTGGGCACGTGAATAATTCCGCACGATATACACGGTCTCGTTTTCGTCCCTTTTTAACGCGTTCGATAAAACTGTATGTAATATATATATATAATATATAGGTATTTATTATAATTTATAACCGTTTTTTTCCACCCCTAATTATGAAATATATTCATTTTTTAAAACATCGCCCCGTCGTATTTTTTCGATTTTTCCATCGTACACACACACACACACACACACACAATTCAGCGTGAAAATTATATATAATTTTATCGCCAGTGTAAGTATAATATAATATAATGCAGTTCTACGCGGATTTCTCTCTCACTCACTCTCTCTCTCTTTTTTTTTTTTTTTTTTTTTTTATCCCATTTTCCAACCACAGCAGCAGCTTAATTCATTCAATTGTATTGTAATATTATGAATAATTAAATCCGCTAGGTCTAATACTGTATTTAGTATTATAATATACAAGAATATTGAATAAAATATAGCGCCTTACTCGCATATTTTATATTATTTTCGATATTGTGGGATATTAATTATTATAATACATTCGTGTATATGGTTTGATTTCCATATATTATAATAAAACTATTATCGAGCGTTTATTGAAACGAAAAGAACTAACTATACTATAGCTATTGAAAGGAAAAAAAATTGTCATTTATTGAACGGTAGTCTAGCGTTATACAATATATTAATCGCTAACTGCAGAAAGGGGACAAGTCCACTTTTCCTAATTTTTCAGGAATGACCAAAAACCAAATATGGACATGATGTACCCTTTCTATAGTAAACAAGAATTTCCAAACAGTATATTTATTGTTTTGATGATCGGATTTGACTCCTATCTGCAGTAAACAATGTATTTACGCGTGCTAAATGAAAAATGATAATAAAATCAAAATTGGTAAAAATGGACTTGTCCCCCTTCTGCAGTTAGCGATAAGTTAGGTTAGTGTATAAGATAGAGTTCGGAATTGTATGCATTTTCGTATTCTCTCCCCCCCCCCAGGAATGTGCAGTTCGTTAGGAGTAAAAATATCTATGATTTACTTTCCTTATATATAATACTTCCATTTTATTTATTTTTTTTTTTACGTAAAAAATTTAAATCTCAAATAAATATTAAAAATTTATTGTATTGCAGAAGCTTTTTATTAACGACGACTGCATTAACCAATAAAAATATAATATATTATTTAACTAATGGTCAAGTCGTTCAACTTATTGTTTTTATTTTTCAAAAAAGCTTCTTTTTTATAAAAGGTACTTTTATATTTACCTTATATTTTTATAAAGGTATTATATTTAGGTATACTTTACCTGCCTAATCTATTCTGATATTATAATAATTCATTTGATTAAATTGTGATTTTTATTGTAATATTTTATATATTATATTATTTTGCTTAAATGTACATAATTTTTGGTCAAAAATGCGTTATTTTACAAATCTTGACGAATTTAAAATTATATTAAATACACATTTTAAGATGTTTTATATGACATAATATGCCATATTATTTTAAGCTTTTTTAGCGCATACAAATTCGGTCTCTAGTTATATTATAATAAGTTTTTAATAATACGAAAAAACAATATTAACAGAAAAAAACGAATTTCGGATAATGTTCATTATAAAAAATAAAAACATAATATTTTGTTCATTGTAGTTTTATTAAAAAATTAAATTAAAGTTTTACATGACTTCGGTCATATTATTTTATATACCTATTATTATATTATTCTTTTCAATGCGTTGTTTTAAATTTCCATGTATGTTTCTTATATTGCGTATTGTGATTATGAAAATGAATACAATCATTGTTTGTTCTTTCTTTAACATCATTATGTTTATACTTAAATATCCAAACATATCTCTACTATCTTATATTAAATGAGGGCAGCCATGGACTTTCTTAGGATTTGCGAAGCCCGGGCATTATATTATTTGAGACCCTTTTACCTTAACGTATACAAACTAACATTAAAATTACATTTTTATTTAAGTCTATACCTAACAAATATTTGAATCAAATAAACTATTACTTTATTTATTTTGAAACATTGCATGGTTCAAAAACTATTTAAAAAAATTATAAATAGATAGGTACCTACTTAGTTGTGCTTGTGTAACGTACAATACTTATAATACGAATTATTAACTTAATACTTATATTTACCTATTATTTACTTCACTTAATATTATTACATTATAAACTTGTGTTACAATGTATAAAACAACTGATACTGCTATGGAAGGGATACAGATGTAAAGAGAAATAGCGTTCAATTTTGATTAAAATTTGAATACAATAATAAATCATCGTATTCGATATAACGATTCTGAGCGAAGTTGAGACAGATATTACAGATAGGTAGGTACATTATATATTTATTACAATTTTTACATTTTTATTAAAAATATAAAATGTATTATATAGATAATAATAGATACCTACTTAATTACATTTATAAATTTCAACGTAAGAATTTCTAAATTTTATCACATCTATTAAGTACATACCTTTATATGAACACAAAATAAAAATTTCAAGTCTCTAAGTTGAATATAAATTCCCATAAAATCCCTAAATGGGTCTCCAAAATACACATATCTGACAAAACTCCCTCTAAATTGTTTTATCAAATTTTAATCAAAATTCAACACTTTCCTCTTTACACCTGTATCTCTTCCACAGCAGTATCAACTCTTATTTTTGTGAAAATCGGAGCATTATTTTGGGCCGAAAAAGTGTTTACCTACAGACATAAAAATAAAGACACACGTCATTCTAAAACCAATATAATATATTTCGCTTTGCTCAAAATCTAAAAGACATACATCATTGTAAAACGCCAATATGTTCTTACGTTATATCAGGATCTAAAAATTGTATAATTATATTAGGTAGGAATATCTATTAAAGTAATCCACAAATATCAATTTTTTATAGAATATTTAAAATAAAAATGTAGGTATAATAAACAAAATATTAAAAAGAATAAAATTTAACCAAAATTAATTTTTCTTGCTTACGCTTCTGAAATATAATCTAATATACATGTATTTTTAAATGTATAATAATTAAAATACATTTAAACTACGTCAAACATTTTTTTTCTTTTTAGGTTCTCGTTTATAGATGTGCTTTACATTTGCAGTATAAGTCGACTTCTTGACATCTACAAGACTAACAATAATATACAAACTAGCGTTTGAATTCTGAAATAATACATTCCTAACGTACCGACACCACTCTGACAGCCAAGACGGTATGTCTGAGGGGGGGTTAATGGTTTAAACCTTCCCCGAAATTTTCATATTCCTACTTGAATTATAAAATATTTAAGATAAAATTAGTATTATTAAAATATTTATGATCACTTTATATTTATTAATTGAATATATTATTAATATGATGTTAGTATAATATTGATAACTCTTAAATATTAATTTAATTCTTTAATTATGATAATATATTTCTTTATCATTTATATACTTAGGCATCTACATAAAAATTAAGAATACTTTTTATTTTCAAAACCTCCCCCGAAATTGTTTTCCAAGTACGGCCTTGCTGACAGCATTCGTACAATATAATATAATTTAATATTACACAAATTATTACAAGTATAATATAGGTATGGTGAGAAATGCGATCCCATTTGATGGTTTTCAATTAATATAAAATGTCTAAAATCCAAAAGAGAAAAAAATCAATGTATCGACAGCAGGTCACTCGGGCGGCTAAGTGGGTATATAATATATTATATATAGTAAGATATCTGACGTTTAATTTGCAGTACTTATACTCGTGCTGTATATATACATATAACAATATATAATAACGATATATATATATATCGTTTCGTCCGCCGAGTTGAAAGCAAAATGTAGTAGTTTAGCTTGTTAGATCCATTTGGGCGGTAGTTAGCGTGTATTTGAGCGAGATATACGCGTATTATAAAGCTAACATCGTATACAGGGTATAATCAGCGATTTGTGCGTTACAAAAATGATAAAAATCGAGCGTGTGTATAATATAATATAACGCCCGTTTTATATGCCCCAATTTAATTCCCATATCATTTTCGTATATCATAATATGTAATATATACGAAACTCTATAACGTCACCCAGTACATATACCCTGCATCATAACGAGAGAAAGTAGGCACATATCCCTTCAAGTATATATTTTTTGAACCGCATATTATATTATGATCTCGCCTCCTACTATATATAATATACTCAACTCCCCGAGCGGGCTATATACGTTGCACCGCACGTACGAAACATAATTCAACCGTATCAAACGGGAAAAAAATTGACTATATATAATAATAATATATTTATATTGTGCACCATATATATGTAAAATAATATATACTGTATCGGGTGGATTTAAGGGAGCGAGATATAACAAATAGAGGCGATAGTTATTCGCTAACGATAAATATAATACCTAATTAAAACGTTGGTCTGCGATCTAACCGCGGTCATGGTAGGTACTAGGTATTATATACGCGCGCGGCGGTTATCGATTGATGCACCCTGTATATGTATGCACATTCCAAACGCCTGCTCGCGTTTGCGCTTAAATCGGGCGGGTTGTCGGACTTTGCCGCTCGTTCCCCCGTCCCTTGTTCGTTTTTTGGAGCGGACTCTTAATCCATCAAAACGTCAATTCCGAGACCCGGACGGACGGTCAGACGCGGTCGACCGTCTCTTGCGCGTCCGAAACCCGAACACGTATTTCTAATCTACACCTGTCCACGGGGCAATATCCGCGCGTTGTTGTTGTTTTTCTTCGCCCCTCGACCTTTCTCGAACGACCCGCAAGCCAGGGACTAGACGTTGTTTTATACGAGTATAGTTTATGCAATTTAATATTACACGAATTGTTACAATACTGCAGTATAATATTATTAAGGAGAAGCGAAGCAAACAATAATTTTCGGCGTGCTGCACAACGGGAGAATAAAACTGGTGAAATTTAAACGTATAAACCCAATTCGTATTGGTTTTCTCCCCTCAACCCTCCACTCGTTTTTCACTACCTTCCGCGAGTCGTTTTACAATAATAATATTATACCGATACGGTATTTTTATATATTTTCCGAACGGTGTCGGCGTTCGAACGCAATAATAATAATATTATAATATGGTCCATTGTCTATAAAAGCGTTTGTTGCCTATATTATACTGTGGTATTTGAACGAGGAAAAAAAATATATTATATTCCATGAAATTCGGCGTACCTACTTGAATTATTTAGACACTGGCGCGATGCGTATACATATTTGAAAGGTCGAATTCGACGCGTTTAACGTCATTCTAGTTGTTGTATAATATTAAATAATTATATATGTTTCATAATAAAAAAATCGAACGACAAAAAATATTTATTATTATTGGCCGTAGATTCGCGTTCATTTCGATATTTTTTTTTTTTTATTATTACGCCATTAAGGTCCGAATAATATATGGTTTGGACAGCAACTCGTTCAGTCAACGATTGATTAATACATAATACGTTAGAGTTAGACTAATTTAAATAAATAATAAAAAAAAAAATGCCAAACTCAATATTATATAACTCTTGTGAAAAATAAAAACACGAATCGTTTATTTTTGTCCGTTGTACTAACAATAAATACACGCGATTTGCCCCGAGAACACTTTATAATATAATATAATTTAATATTCCGGTCGATCCCGCGTAAAATAATAATATATATAATACTGAATTTAAATAAAAATACAAAAAACTATAAGCGCGTTTAATAAATAAAACTCGAAAACGAAATAACATTATAAGAATATAATATAATAATTATTTATACGATACAAAGTCAATTTATATAGCGTTATGTATTTTATTTTTTCAAACGAAAAAAAAAAACGTAATATTTACAGACTAATAACGACTATCATAAATATATACTATAATTTTTTTTTTTTTTTTACGTATCGCTCGACGTTTGGTAACATAAAAAAATAATAATACTTATACGTACATACGTTATTCAGAATAAATATAATATTTTATATCACGTGTATAAATGATATTCGTGCTCGGTGAAGTTTCAAAAAAAAAAAAAAAAAAAAATGAAACTAAATAAACACTAGCCATTTGTCTGAAGTCCGTGACAGTGTTTTACAGCGACGCGACGCCATCATACATAACGCGATAATATAACGCGTATAGGGGTTCGCGTGTCGCACGACCGCCGCACGATTTAACTGAAGAAACATTTCGTACCTACGATACTGTGAAACAACGCGTGTCATTTGACAAGAAGTATGAAGAACAATTTGAAATTCTTAGGATAAATACGCGCCGTCAGTCGTACATGTACAAAAAATACGAGTATACGGTCCCGCGGTGTCACGATACAGTAAATAATACACTATGACGTTTTTTGCCCCCCGAGAAAAAAAGTTTAGCGAGCGTCATATAGTCTATAAGGGATGAAAATCTAGGCGAATGATAATAACTTTATTTCTTATCAAGTATTTCTTATAAGTATTAATAATAATATTTAGTTTATTTTTATAGTTATAAAGTACCAGTAGCGGTTATACTATAAGTCTATAACCATACGATAAAATATAGGTACTTATCTCCAAATATAATATCGTAATCCACGAGAATATAATAGTCTAACCAAGTAAATAATTATTTTAAAATCGATAAAAATTTTACATTTTTTTACTGAAAAAATAAGTAATAATTTTAGGAAATAACCTAAAATATATTATATAGTTACCACCCTAAATACGAGTAATATAATGTATCATTAAAAAATATTTTTTTCTACTACGTGTATTATAATTTGTATAAGAAATTTTCCATTTTATTTAAACGAAAATATTTAAATAATTATAATTTAGTAGAAAACGTAAAATATATTAAGTTTTTAAGTCACATGACATTAATGTCAAGAGTCGGAATGGTCTAGACCATTCCAGTCTAGACACTTACAAACTTATGAGCGTATAAAAAAATAGATTTATAAAAATAATTGATCTAAAAATAAAAATAATTTTAAGCTTATATTTATCTCCAGTCCTTAAAATATTAAGACGATGAGTAGTATGCATTATAACGAGGGAAATTATTTTTTATACACTTTCTGTGCTATATTTTATCATAATATAATAATTTAAAATTTGCCCGCGTCTTTCAAAGGATATTATTATAGCGAGCTGAATAATATTATACAAAATGTACTTTAAATACTTACGTACGGACATTTAATTTTTCACATAAATATATAATAATATTAATATTATATTAAATAATAAATAGGTAACATATTTTGAAAAAAAAAACAAATAAATCCACAATCCGACGATGTAAAATATAATTTAAAAACAATACCTAATCATTAATTCATAATTTATCTATGTCAAATAATATAATGCATAGTGCATACTATAATACTTTATATTTTTTGTGAATAATTGTTTTTTCTCATACGCACGTGTTTAAAATATTTTAATATTACTATAATAATTGGTAAATATACCAAAAAAATTTTAAAAAAAAACTTTTTATAGGTTTGCTACTACTTAAAAAAAAATATATATATATCATATGGTATTTTAATTAATTTTTAGAAATATTTTTAATTTTTATAATACTTGCAGCGAATATTATTTTGAATGTTCGTATATATTACAATTTTCGTATAATGTAGTTTAAACGAAAAATCCCCATTGGAATCTAACAATAATCCCCTTCGAGTGTGCTCTGGTCGCTGTGTAGACAGAAGACAGCAATGTACAGACGGTAAAGATCATTAAAAACGAGTATGTTTTCAACTGTTCATTATTTGAGACAATAAGTATTAGTAAAATAAGAACTGCAAGTGGACATACAACTACGAGAGCGAAAGATTTATTTATCGAAAATCCTTCATCGCACAAAAACAGTCGTTTTGTGATTTTTGTGTGATTATAGAGACTAATATCTACAGTCTAACACCAATATAATACTATATACAGTCCCGCTGAAAATCCAACATGCCAAGCGATCAAAATCAAACTATTCAGTCATAAGTGAGCATACTACAATATTATTAGGTACGAGGTACCTACTATATAACTAGGTAATATAAAACGTAATAATAATAAATTAAATTAATAATAATTAGTATTAATATAGAAAGTCACAATTTTAAACATTTTGTAATTTTATCGTATTATAAATTATCTTAAAAAATAATTAGTTTACAAAAAAAAAAACTAGTTCAGTTAAAAATAACAACGTTTTTGAAATTATTTTAAAAATTCCGATTGAAATTTAAAATAATTTTTTTTTATATTACTACTTGTAAATAAATTTATGTGATGAATTAAAATAAAATATGAAAAACATTTACTACCCAACTATATTTTTTTATTTATATTAAATGAATAACTTATTAAAAATCAAACTACATTAGTTTATATTATTATTAAGTTACATATTTTGAAAATATTCCATTCATACCCATATAAATATTTAGGGCTATAAAATATTCAAACTTATCAAAAATTGCGTTATACAAACATATTAATAATATTATAATATGAGTACATTTATAATATTTATTTTATGCATAATAATATATTATATGAAAATATATTTTTAACGTGTCTAACTTAAATTAAAAATCTATAAATTTATATTATTTTAATAATGTAAAAATAGTCAAATTTATTTTATCTTAATTTGTATAAAATATAAAAATCTCAAATAAATAATCATTTAGTGTTGACATAATAATATATAGGTTATAAAAACTTTTAAAAAGACGGTTAAAAACTATATTATTCTACCGTTATGCCGTTATCCAATTATAATTTTTTATCATAAAAAAAATTCTACACCAAAAAAATTAAATAAATATAATTCCATTGCTAAAAAAAAAAAAGGATATTATTATCATAATTAAACATATTTTAAAAATACTCAATTATAAAAAATAATGGACGGATATAAAGAAAAAAAATATTTAACGGATAAATTCGAAGAGAAAAGTGGTATTGAAAATTTAAATACATCATATATAATACGAGTATACTAATTAAAACCTTAAAATTCGGCCTGATAATTATATTTTTTTCTAATAAACTAGGCGATTTCTTGACGTTCTACAAATATTATGTGCCACGCGATGGCGTAAAAACCTTGAGGGCAAAGTAGGCGAATGCGACAACTAAAAAATTTTAGGAATACAAATTATACGCGCACATTAATATTTAACAATATTTCAATATTTCTCAATCGCAAAATACGAATTGTCTTCTATAACGATTTCGAATATAAAATATACCGACATATTATCTGCTAAACGTTACATACAGACAAAATTATTAATGATATTGCGCTAACGCCCAAGCAGGAAAACACAATTTTATGAAATAATAAATTCAGATTATTGCCCGCTGTAAATTTGTATGGATAAATATTTCATTTCATTTTTTTTTTTTATTATTATATAGTGATATACCACATATACAAAAACAATAATATAATAATTATGATTAATATACGACGTTTTAACCGATAAAGTTAGCACAACAATACGTTTTTGACGTTATTATTTTATTTTGTTCCAAAGCGGATTTCCAACGTTTTGAATTCTCGATACGAATATGAGTCTACATAGAGGAATCAGATTTTGTGTCGGGCGTATAGTGTTAAAACTCAATGACCGTACACACACACACACACACACACACACACATCCCCTTTAAGTCCTTCGATCGTCGACCACATTTTCCCACGCGTCCGTCGTTGTCGTGTTTATTTTCAGCTCGTTACGACCGAGGAAACCGTCCCCGAGGATGCATTTTCTCTGACGTACACGCCGCCAAAACGTATATTATACACATATGTGCAGATGATTCGTTTTATTCGTTCGACACGCGTTATCTTTTCTTTTTCGCTCTTGTCCGTTCAATTTTTTTCCATCGCGAAAATCCATTCTGTTTTCTGCAGCGTCCGTCCGGTCGTAATTTTCCCCGAGCCGTATTTGCACGAATAACAAAGCGCGCGGAGGAACACCGCGGCGAACGACGGCGAAATTTTATCCCGCGCGCGGATCACCGTTGTCGCCGGACGTCCATATCGGACGCAATCGTTCTGAAACCGCAAAAACTTTTATTTATTTATTAAATTATTATGTAATATTATGTTATATTACAGTTGTTCGATACACGCGAAATCGTGAAAAAATGGAAAACTTTTACGCTTCCACAATGCAATGTCCAATGTACGATAGTAATAATAATACAGTAGAAAAAATCTGCGCACGATACGACGATATATTATTATTGTAACCGCAAAACGAACGAATATATTGTAATAATATCGAGGTTAGGATAATAACGCGAACAAATCTTGTTCTCCGTCCCCCGCCATGCCGATTTCGTCGTTTAAACGTTTTTTTTTTTTTTTTTTATAGAGTTTTGAGTAAAAAAATATACACCGACTCGAATAACACGTACGATTTTCCGATACACAATAACCGATCGTATATTTTATACCTAGATAATATGAAAATGAAAATCGTCCGAATATCATTTATGGTTATATTAACGTTATCATTTTTGATATTATAAGGTATTATCCGCGAGTCGAAATTATTATATTTTTATGTAGAAAAAAACGCACTCGTAACGATATTTCATTAAATATATGCGAAAAAATATTATTGTAATTATATTGTATACTGTAAGAATTTATTACAATTCAATATATTATTATGTGCACTATTATACCAACGAGTATCCAATAAAAATAAAAATTAATATTACGTAATATATTGAAAAATTTTTACATTTTATATTTTAACTGCCTTGTTGGCTATAATATAT
The DNA here is from genome assembly GCA_021307375.1 of Tetraneura akinire. Lineage (NCBI taxonomy): Eukaryota > Metazoa > Arthropoda > Insecta > Hemiptera > Aphididae > Tetraneura > Tetraneura akinire. Next base: position 2,782,533 of record JAIUCT010000021.1, on the reverse strand, counting down.
TATTGTGTTCGATGACGTGTAAACGGTAAGAGATATTTATAATATTAAAGACCGGATTTAATTGATATAGCATTTTTTTTTTTTTTTGCAGTTAAGATAAACCAAATCTGATGAAATGTATATAATCGATTTATACTTTATGTGTTATGCCTATTTAATTTTATAATGCGATTTTTTGCAAATTTCCACATTTCCGCAATTTTTTACAATGTTTAAATGAACAAAATATTTAACTCGGCTAAATTTATTGTGTAAAATCGAATAGTAAACTACTTAAAAGTACGAATATGTTCGGAAAAATTGAAAATATTTTAACAAATATTCCTAGTCCAGATGGAACAAAAAAAAAAAAAAAAAAAAAAAAAAAACAAATTTATTATATTTGTTTACAATATTATTATAATATAACATTATTATTATAGAACATAGATTTCTCCCGTCGCCATTATTATTATTATTATTATTATTATTATTATTACTTCGTCGTCGTCGTCAAATTTTTATTATTTCGATTCGAACACGATAAAAAAATGGAAGTGAAAAAATAAATGCGAAATATTTCTCGTCGATTATGAATAATAATAAGATGATTTCTTTTCGTCGCGGTTTTGTTGTTAGGCGCTCGCCGCGTCTTTCTCGTCTTTTTGTCCGCCAGACACGAGTCATCCGACAACCAGCCATTTTCAGGACTATAATATTATACACAGTAATGATGCAATATAAAACGTTTTCCGCCGTCGCCTGCATTTCCTGATGTGATTTTCCCGGGAAAACGCCTCGCGAAGACACTATATACATTATATAATAATATAAATTGTCGCGCGGAGGGCGTAGACGGGAAATAAAAGGGCTAACGCGCGCTGCAGCACGGTTAACGTGAAATATGTTTGTGCGACAAAACTCATTTGCCGATTTTTCGGTTGATTTCCACCGTGTTCAATTTTGAATCTACTCGGCGGGCCATTCATAATACGAGTACACACCATACCGAATAATATTATCGTCGAGTTTTTATTTTTTGCGATTTCGACTCTAGCGATTTATTTCACTTTGTTTTATTTATCCACCCTTTCCTCTTTTCCTTCACTGTCTTAACTGTTTCGTTTCGTTGATAACAATAATAATAATAATAATAATAATAATAATAATAAATAATGCGAGATAATGAGAATGAGAGCGCAATCTATAAACGGGCAGCACGAATTGGGCGGGCCTCCACCTAAAATCAGAACGATATTGTGTACGACATTAAGCTCTTTTTCGATAGTGTCTACATATAATTTTTATTTACGCACGTGTGGTATATTATCATGATACGGTTTACGACTTTACGAGCAATTTTCGTTTGAATTATGTTTCTAACAAAAATAAATAATACTAGGTATTAATCAGTTTTAAATTTTTTTTAAAATAACTAAGTAATATTATTTTATATTTGTTAAGTTTTTTTAGACTTATTTTTAATCGAAACGAAAAATGTATAGTTTTACATTGTGCCTTTCTTTTTTCTGTTCTTATGCCTGGAGACACTTTTTCTATCCGAAATAATGCTCCGATTATCACGAATAGCATATGTTTCCGGTTGGGAAGTGGATGTAGTTGGTACTTTATATTTAGGTCATTTTTTGAATTTCTTAAAATTGACTCTATATAATAAAAAAAAAAAAACGACGAAATACAGCATTTCTCACGAAAACTGACATTTCGACGAATTCAATTTCAATATTTTACGATAACTCAGGCAATTTTAAATTTAGAGATCTGAAAATTGTATTGGGTGTTCATATAGGTACTGTATATATGTGATAAAATTTTGGAACCGTTACGTTAATTTTTCTACAAAAACTTTGAATATTTCGTAAAATTCACGTTTTTATGTAGGTACATAATGTTTGATAAAACTGGTAATTTTGGCATCAAGGTCTGAAAAATTTACTGAAGAATACTCACATATTACTTAACCATGATATTAAAATTTTAGAACAATACCAAGTCTCAATTTTTTTCTATAGGTTTTTTAAGTTGGAATTTCAATAAAATTAATAATATTTAAAGTATTTATATGGATTCTCTTATTATACTCGTATTTCAATATTTTACAATGATGTTAAATAAAATTGACAAAAAATTTTTTAAAAATGTTATTGAAGCTCAAATACATTTTACTTAACTCAGATCCATTTAATGATGAATTATTAAATTTACGATTTTTTTTTCTATAGCTGTTTAAAGTATAAAAAGCAAGTGAAGTATTACTGGTATAGAAAGGATACAGGTGTAAAGAAGATAGTGTTGAATTTTGATTAACATTGTATTATTTTATATATATTTTATTACCTACATTCGAAAAACACTTTTGAACGAAATACTGTCAGATTTGGTAATTTAGGTAACATTTACGTTCATTTAGGGGTTTTATTTAATACATTTTAAAGTTATATTTATACCTAAATCAATAATATTCCATTTTAACAGAAATCTTAATATATCATATAGGTATTTTATATTAATATATTATAATACAACGCGTGCAGTCTCCCTCGCCGGACCATAAAAATATTATGTGGAAACACACATTATAGTTTGCGGAGTTCTGGCAATAATACACGATTGTATATTATATTATAATATTTAGGAATTCAAGCATTTGATTGTGCATAGAGGAGGGTAAGGTCTTCAAAAATTCCACGCTTTCTCTATTGACTATATATCAAATAATATGTTTCAGCTTTCAGCCGCATTTCGGCAGTGGGGAATTGATCTCGAAAACTCGAGTGTACAGCAGTTTGTAGCGTGCCGCGTATGTTATACGTATAATCCAATAAAATAATATACACACACAGAATTCCGGCGGCGGCGGCGACGACGATAGAGTTTTGCGCGTCAATCTCTATCACGCTCGTCATCGTCCTTTATGTAATATAAAATATATTATCCGAAATCGGTCGATGAACGAGGAAAAACAAAATTGTGTCGACCCAAAGTCGAAGGGACGAAGAGAAGTAAAGAGAAAGACGTAATAAAAACATTTCCGTCTGGATCTCCCGCGAATATACCCGGGGGGATCACCGTCGTATAAAATCAAGACGATACCAGACGAGCCTATCGAGTTTGCTATATAGCGTAATAACGTTGCTGCCGGCGTACGCAGCTAGTTCGCTGTACCACCGTGCGTCGTATGTCCGGGCGGGGGTGGATTTGGTGTCGGAAGTAATATCCGGTCCCCGAGGATAACGCGCACATTATTTATTTTTTCTTATAATACTTTTATCACTATAACATATTTATATAACAATAATATTAATAATTATATATTTATTATTTATATTAATATCGCGTGTAGAGATCGCAAACGACGCAAAAGTAGGTATTATGTAATATAATATATTTTGTATATTATTATAAAAAAAAAAAAAACTGCAATAATATAATTTTATCTATCATACAAGGGCAAATAGTTAAAACAAATTTTTCTGGGTCTTAAGTCTACCAAAATATTGGAAGACTAAAAAACCCTTTTTGTACCTATAGTTTTATAAGTATATTATATAGGTATAGGTACCTATAATTATTATTAACGTACAAAATAGGTAAAATGTATTAATTTTAATTAAAATTCAAAATTAATTTTATTGAATTAGTATACCTACCTACCTACGTTTTGTGTTTATTTTAATTTCCTATTTCAGATTTCTATATTTAGAACATGGAAAATAGTTCGTTTTGATGTGATATGGAAATAGACGAAATAGTGCGTTTTGCCGTTGATTTTATAATAAAATTTTTAAAAACCAAAAGCCATATTTATCATAGGAAATAACGTTTTGACGTACGTAACTCGAAAATAATTCGTTTTGATCTAATATTGGCTATGGAAATAATACGTTATGCAGATCAATAACAGATTTTTAAATTCAATTTAACAAGGGAAATAATAAGTTTTGCTTAATTTTAACGACGCCATTTGATTCCTCGTTAATTTTTTCATCAGAATTGCTTACCTACCTCGATTTATGATATTTTCGAAATAGTACGTTTTGTCGCCACTCATTTATGAATTTACTAATTATAATAATATTATCAATGAATTTGCATCTGGAAAAGCAAGAAAAGTAAAATTATAATTATTAATTACTATTGTAATTTTAAATTCCAAGCGAAGCAAAGAATGTATTGGTTTTACAATAATGCGTGTCTATTTTTTTTTCTATGTATGAAGACACTTTTACTACCCGTAATAACTGTTCCGATTTTCACAAAAAGAATATATGTTTCCGGTTGGAAAGTGGATGCAGTTGGTACTTTATTTAGATCATTTTTGGAATTTCTCAAAATTAACCCTATGCGATAGAAAAAACTGAAATTTCGATGAATTTGATTTCAATATTTCATGATAATTCAAGAAATTTTGAAATTAAAGACTTTAAAATTTTATTGGATGTTCACATAGGTACTATAAAATATATATGTGGTAAAAGTTTGGAACCGTTGTGTTAATTTTTCTACAAAATATAGGACTTTGAATATTTCGTAAAATTCACATTTTAATGTAATGTTTGATAAAATTGTTAATTTTTGGCATTAAGCCAATTAAATAAAATTAAAAATTTATTTATATTTTTGTACCTATGAATACTTAACAGAAGTACACTTACATATTACATTATTACCTAACATAATATAAAAATATTAGAAAAATCACAAGTCTCAATTTTTTTTTTTTAATTGTTTAAAAATGGTATTTTTAGTTTAAACGAAAATCTTAGAATCCATACGAATAGAATATTCTTCTTATTATTTCTCAATATTTTTACAATAAAAATTAATAGAAAATCTTGAAATTTAGAAAAATTTTAGCAACTTATTTTTAATTATTTTTGGTTCATTATGATTGTTAGAAAATTGAATAAAATCAAATTTTCTTCAATACTTTTTCTTTTCTTTAATTCTTTAATTTAAGCTATTTAAAAACAAGTTCCATATAAGTTAAGATTTACATTACCCAGGGCCCATAAAAGCTATCATCATTGTAGGTACCCCTCTTTCAAGAACCCACCACATCGCATGTCCAAAACGATGTAGTAAATTACACCGAATTATAAAGGATGGACCGCACTATTCTAAAGTACCTATAAGACACTATTCATGTTGCCTTTATAATCAAGAGTTCTAGAAAATAACAATATTATTGACTATTGTTTTGACCCAACGGCGGTTATTTATACCTGTTAATGCATTTATACTTTATAATATTATTGTTATAAACTTAAGTACCTATCTATAATAAAATCCAATATGTTTTTTAATAACATTATATTTTAATATGATTATGAAATACAAATTGACAAAATGAATAGAAAATAAAAAAAAAAATAAATGAATGAATGAATATTTGTACAACCAGTTAAAAAAAATAAATAGGTAGACAATGACTCAGAAATAGCTTTGCCACTGAATTATCCATCAGTAATAATTCAAAATTATATACCTACCTATTATGAATATTCAAATTATAATATATTATAGGCGTATTACATTTATTTTTAACAAAAATATATAATTTTAGAATTCTTAGAAGTCATAAATAAGCTATTAATGATTTTAAATGTTTTTGTTGAATTATTATTGTAATATTTTTTATGCTTGTTTGTATAAACTATAAAGTAACTAAAATACAAGGTTAAGCATATAAACATAAATGACTATTAGTATTTAACATCCTTAAACTTCACTAAAAAAAAAAGGTACATTTGTATATGACTTTCCAATTCATAAAACAGAATTATTATATAAACATTTTTATAATATAATAGTTTCATAGGTACTACAAGTAATGTAAAAAATATACTCAAATTATTTTATACATATTCATATATGTATATTTACAAAAACAAATTTAATAAACTTATTAATAATGAATACAGCAGATGGTGGGATAATGAGAAAATTATGAAAAATAAGCCATCCTGTAGTAATCAGGCATTACACAATCATAGTCTGCTAAACTGATTTGGATATCTTCATCAACAAAATAACTGCAAAAAATAAAAGTTAAATAACATAAAAATAAAAATTGTTAATTAAATATTACATTATTTAATATTTTTAAGAAATCCACATGTAGATCTGTGTTTGTCTAATTAGAAAGTAAACACAAATATATAAATATTAATTGTCACTTACATAAATAATCCTCTTATGAAATAAATAATATGTGGTATAAGTTCATTGGAAGTGTTACGAAGCGCATAAAATAGTTTGGGAAGTTTCACTGTTAATAAAAATTTCATAATTGTTTATTAAAATTATGGTCAAATTAAAAAAAATGTCAATATATTTTCTATGCTTACTAATAAATCTAAGAAGATGAGGAAGTCCGTAAATTTGACACATGGATTTACCTGGATATTTATTGAGGAACTGAAAAGCGAAAATAAATAGATACTGATTATATGAAATAAAATAACAATAAATATTTCAAGAATTATTAGAAGACAAAATTTCTCATTCTATTCTTAAATAATTAAATGTTATAATAACAGGCATATGTAAATACAATTTCATAGTTAAAATTTAGGCTAATATATAAATATATATGAATATAAATTCAAGTATCACAATTAAATGTATATTATTATAAAAGTTTTAATTTAATTTTTTCAAAATTCACATAAAAATCATTCAATTATAATAATTAAAATTGTTTATTAGACTAATATAAATAATAATTTATTATAATAAATTAAACTATAAAATGTGATACTACAATGAAAGCACATATTATTAGAAAAAGTTTGAATAGTTTTTATAAATATAAAATTGTCACTATATAAAATTGTTATTTGTTTCTATTAAACTTTTTTTTAAAATGATAAAATGTGATTTTATTAAGCAGGTACTTAAAAGCATGAATAGTTTTTAATATCAATAAAAATTAAAATAAACTATATCTAATAGGAATAAGAGTATAATATCTGTTTGATTACTCTAATATTATGAGAAATATTACTTTCTTTAAAGTGATGAATTCAAAATTAATTTAATACAAAAACTTTCTCAAACAATTTAATTTTAAGTATAATTATAATAAAAATGTTGTCTATACAATACAAATGACTTTATTTTTTCAAATAAAATAAATTGTTATAAAATTAATAATTTATTATTCATGAATGAATTTAATATAATTTTCATTATTAATTATAGTAGTAATAAACTATGAGTATGATGTATCTCATGAAAAATAAAATAGAATACCTAGTATCTTATTTAAAAAATACTACATAAAAAATTATTATCAAAGCACTATTAGTTTATAAATTTATAATCAATATTATGATTTAAAAAAAATAACTATTTATCAGTAAAAATTGATTATGTAAACATGTTTTAGTCATTATTGAACATTTTACTTTTTTGAAATACGAGGTATTAGTCACCCATCTTTATATTATTATTAAGAGTAACTCCAAAAAATAATTTACACCTAATAAATGTTTATCTAATAATTTATAAAAGAGAAACATAAAAATGTCTATTAAAAAAAAAACTCACTTCTTTATACTTTGGTCTTTCAATAGGATGTAACAACCAATTATATAATGATTGATTAAATGCATTCATAATAATTTTTAGCGTTTCTTCACAACTGAAATACAAAAAATATTTAATATACACTTACATAACCCATTCCATTTTCATTTTACTTACACTGGAAATTTTACTGCATAATCACATAAAATGTTGTATACTGTACATTTTGCAGGTAAAATTGAGATCTAATAAAAATATTTGTAATAAAATATCATTATTTATTTTATAAGCATTTATACTTATTAATGAATCACTTACAAAACGATCATCTTCAATCAAATGTTTATCTTCAATCAATATTCTACTAACGCACTGTGGTATCTCCAAATTATAATCTGTTAATTTTGAGGACATATACCATGGATCATCCTGTGAAATAAAAATAAAATAAAATAATTTGTTTAAAAACTTATTAGTAAATAAATTCAGTAGTATTTTATGTAATAATTGATATATATATATTTTAAATTTACACATTTCTTTTTAAATATAATTTGTACATATTTTTATGATTAAAGATTAATTTGTATTTTCGATGTTTATAAATGTATATGATATATTATTATTATTTAGTAAAATTCAGTTCATGCGAATATTTTAAAATGTGATCATATTATACGAGTATATAATATAGGTAATAAAATAAATATTACCAGTATATTTTTACTAATGTTTTTGATTATTGTTAAATATATATATATATAATATATATTACTGTATTAGATATATTATAGAATTCACAATATGACATACCACTAAATATTTCAGCTGTATGGCTTTAGATTGAGATGGAAACTTTTTCATGATATTAAAAATATATTAGTACACATTTTGCACTAATATTAAAATTTTTACATCTTTCAGTATGTGCATGCATAATAAAACTAACATTTTTTTAAAATGGGAACACCTATTTTTTTGTACAATATTCGAATATAACTATTTTTTTAAGTAACTTTTATATAAAAAATTATTTTCTATCTCGAAAATTGACTATGTGACTAATATACCTTTCCATATAGATATAACATATTTCGGAAAGCTATGCGTACATTTTTTTTTTTTTACAATGCTTCAAAATTTGAAATTGTACAATAATGTGCGACTTATGTGTTTTTTAAAAGTCTAGAATATTTTTTTGGATAGTAATTATGGTCTGATTACAAAATAAGGCATGATATCAGTAGAGAATTACATTTATTTGGTACTTTGTTCATGTCATTTATTGAATTTTTTGAATTTTCTAAATTGTTTTCTTTTGGAATCTTTAGAAAAACAAAAAAAAAAATCACGGAAAACATCAAAATTTAATGATAAGCTAATTATGACAATCTTCATTTTGATTATTTTATTTTATTAATGAATACTTATAATAATTATATATGCATGATACAATTCTGAAACAGTTACTTTGATTTTTAAATCTACATAAATAAAGTTGAATTTTATTAAATAATGTCAAAATTCTAATCACTAATTTATATTCAGTATTATTATTTGACTGAATTTCGCTCAAAATCATTATTTTAATTGTGATATATCTGGTGAATACCAGATTCATTCAATACCTACATATTTTAAATCATTTTACTAAAAGTCAACAATAATTAATATATATTTTATCATTTTGAATAATGTATTTTTTGTCATTTGTTATAATTTTATATTAAATCATTTTTTCTTGGACATTTTTAGAATTTTTTAGAATTTTTACATAAGTACATAGCATTACTATGTGCATTAAAAAAAATAATTTCAAGAATGTTACCATTGACAACATATTTAATGTATAGTACAAATCAACACTAATTAGTAATTATTATTTTTTCAATTAGTTATATTATTTATGCTTCTAAAAATTAATTAATTCGCAATAATCATCAATGGATCAAAATAAAATTAATAATTCTAAAAATATATTATATAAAACCCATTATACAATGGCTATTAATGGTAGCAATAGTTTATCAAACATTAAATATGGTAATACCAATTCCTCCAACAATTATAAATTGCTCGAGTTACGAGTAACGGAAATCTGGAAATGGGTAAACAGCTTGTTTATGCAAACTGTTAAGATTGGTGAACGACTATTAGAGGATGGCCATTTAACCATGGCGGCTGAAATGTTTGCCAATGCTACATTACTAAAAGACCAGCCCAAGTTGTTTGTAATTACTGTTCAACGTGTTTATCCATATTGCTTCAATCGTCTATACATTCTACGCTTGCGTACCATGGGCTACAATCATTTATTTTTGGACCACGATGAAAGACATACTGGCTATGGTTCACCAAATACTGACTAGCGGTAAAGAACAATATTAATGGCTTATCATTTAATGAGAATAAAAAAAAAAAGAAAGGTTTTATTGAAAAATTCAAAAATATTCTACTATTATTCATTGTACTTTGATTAACTGTATCAAATTTTACTACTAATATATTTTTATATTATAAACAATTTTATTTTACATTTTCAAAATATATAGATGTTTGTAAAATGTATGGGTATTTATTTAATATAATAATATACCTTATATTATTAGTAAAAAACTAAAAAAACAAAGCAAGGGAAGGGATACAGGTGTAAAGAGGATAGTGTTAAATTTTGATTAACATTTGAATGCAATAACAAATCATTACATTCGAAAAACGATTTTGAGGAAAGTACATTAGATAATATAAGTATTACTTTTATCAATATATATATATAGGTATCAATATCAATATACTCAGTGGCGGCTCGTGCATAGGGGCGACGGGGCGATCGCCCCCCCTGATAAAATTGCTATAAAATGCTTATTAATTTATTATTTATAAATAAATTTGATATTAATTTAATTATTAATAATTATTTAAATTTACAATATTATCATAGTATAAATTATATATTTGAATATTTCCATTATATTAAAAATATAATAAAATGTTATAACTGCACAGCTATCAACCAATAATAATATTGTTACCCGGACGCTATACGGTAATAATGCGCGTACATCGTACGGCCGCTGTACCCGAGCGATACGAATAGTCGCCCGTCTTAACAATGAACAAAATACTAAATTAGGGAGGGAGAAACTCGGTAATTATACGGCCGCCGGGGCGATACGAATTGTCGCTCGATGCTCTACGATACAATGAATAATTATTATTAGTGTGTATTTATTTATAATAATTCTAGTATTTTCCAACGTTTAAGGCCGGTTAGGAACCCGCAAGCAGCGCATACGATGCTTGGGCGATGTCAAAAGTCGCTCGTCATAATTATGATCGGAATGCAAAAACTAAGAAGGGGGGAACACAGTAATAATACTGCCGCCGGGGCGATCATTTTAATCGCCCGATTGCACGGATTCCGAATTTGCGTGTGTTTATTATTTACTTTGTGCGGTCGTATCTCGTAATCAATTATTTTTTAAACTTGGTATTTGTTTCCAAAAATATAATATATTACCAATTTTATATCGCCCTCCCACTTTCAAAGCACACGAGCCGCCACTGCAATATACCCATAAAAATTCTAAATTAATCATCTAAAAACGCATATGCAACAGACGATTCTGAGTATTGAATGTATTGATTTATCATTGCATTCAAATGTTAATCAAAATTCAACACTATCCTCTTTACATCTATATCCCTTCTCTTGCTTTTTATATAAAAGACAAAAGAAAACACATTATTGTAAAACCAATGGATTTTTTTATTTTTTTCTTCGCTCAAAATCTAAAACTTACAATACCTACTCAAACTATAACGTTCAACAAATAAATGTAATCTTTACCCTCTACGTCTACAGTTTACAAATTTGACTTTTAATACATATATATAATTATCTACAATTATATTAGTTTTATTATAACACAAACTTAAAGCAAGTAAACTACAAACACAAGTGTTTAGTATAATATGAAACAATTTATATCATTATATAGACTACTCATGGAGTACATGGCAGCAAGGTTTATTTACTTATGCATATTAATGGGTCCATGCATATAACATATATAGTAATAGTATACTAAAAGTAATTAGTATTTTAATTATATTGTAATTTAGCATGAAATATAGATATAAATGAAGAAATTTTAATAATTATTTCAATAACTAGGATCTATATAATTCATTTTTCAGTCAATTTCGATGTTTTTCATTTTTCTTTTTATATATAAAATATTTATCATTTAATTTTAGATTCTGAGCGAAGCGAAGAATGTATTGGTTTTACAATGATGTGGGTCTTTTTTAGATTCTGAGCGAAGCGAAGAATGTATTGGGTTTTACAATGATGTGTTTCTTTTTTCTTCTTTTTTTTAAGTATGAAGACACTTTTACTACCCGAAATAATGCTCCGATTATTACGAATAGCATATGTTTCCGGTAGCAAAGTGGATGTAGTTGGTACTTTATTTAGGTCATTTTTCGATTTTCTCAGAATTGACCCTAAGCGGTAGAAAAAACGACCAAAAAAGGAAAAAACGGCATTTTTCAAATTTCGACGAATTCGATTTCAATATTTCACGATAACTCGGGCAATTTTGAAGTTAGAGACTTGAAATTTTTTTTGGGAGTTTATATAGGTACTATGTATATGTGATAAAATTTTGGAACCGTTACGTTCATTTTTCTATAAAATATAGGACTTTGAATATTTCGTAAAATTCTCGTTATTTTGTATATAATGTTTGATAAAATTAGCAATATTTGGTATTAAGGTCTGAAAATTTTACTGAAGTATATTTATATATTAATTAACATTAATTCAAAATATTAGAAAAATCCATTGTCTCAATTTTTTTTTATAGCTGTTTAAAGTTGATATTTTTAGTTTAAACGAAAATATTATAAAAAAAATGACGAAAAATTGGCATTCACAAAAACGTGGCTCTATGGGAGACGCGTGTGGTGTAGTCGGCGAAATATTCTCGAACGCTATCTCGGTGTTGAGCTCCGTCGCCAGGCATCGACAGCGGATGGGTAACCGCCGTTTTTTTTTCTTACATGTCTGAATGATCATATTAAAATATTAAAAAAATCCATGGTAACATTTTTTTTTATAGCTGTTTAAAATTAATATTTATATTTTTTTGTTTTTATGACTGAAGACACTTGTACTACCCGAAATAATGGTCCGATTTTCACAAATAGCATATGTTTCCGGTAGGAAAGTGGATGTTCTTGGTACTTTATTTAGGTCATTTTTCGAATTTTTCAAAATTGATCCTGTACGATAGAAAAAACGATGAAAAAATGACGAAAAAACGGCAATATATTAATCAATACCTACATTATCTGACTGAACTTCGCTCAGAATCGTTTTTTCGAATGCAATGGTTTAACATTGCATTTAAATTATAATTATAATCAAATACTATGATATGCACACCTATATCCCTGCGGCAGGAGTATCAGATCTTTTTTTTTTTTGTTTGTTTTTTTTTTTTTAAGTATGAAGACATTTTTACTACCCGAAATAATGCTCCGATTTTCACGAATGTTGTATGTTTTCGATTGCAAATTGGATGTAGTTTGTACTTTATTAAGGTCATTTTTCGAATTTCCCAAAATTGACCTCATGTCACACAGAAAAAGGACGAAAAAATAACGAAAAAAGGACATTTTTCCTTCGACGAATTTGATTCATCGGATAAATTTGTTTATAATAGTATCCATAGTGATAATATAAATATTATTGTTACTAATAGCAATGAAAATAATAATATTATTATTGTTACTAATAGCAACCAAAATAATATTATTGTAACTAATAGCAACCGCCAACCATCTATATAAACAGAAATTTCCATCGTAAATCTTATAATATTTCTTTGAGCACCTCCCTGGGGTTGATCATAGGTATATTCATATCGCAGATCATAGATTATTGATCAAAGGCTAAGGTCTATAATGAGAATTAACGAACCATTCGGTTATATATACATAATATTGTTAGGTGATTTTTTCCAATTCTCTAGAATTAGCTAGAGGGCAAATTGAAGAAAAAGTTTATTTGTATTTTTCATGAAAACTGAAATTTCGACGAATTCGGTTTCAATATTTTACGATAACTTAGGCAATTTTGAAGTTAAAGACTTAAAATTTTTATTGGGTATTTACATAAGTTACCATATATTAATATGTGGTAAAATTTTGGTACCGTGTTACGTTCATTTTTCTACAAAATATTGGACTTTGAATATTTCGTAAAATTCTCCTTTTTACGTATATAATGTTTGATAAAATTGGCAATTTTTGGCATCAAGGTCTGATAATTTTACTGAAGTATTTTTTTTATTTACATAAAATCCCTAGTCTCAATTTTTTTATAGCTGTTTAAATTTGATATTTTTAGTACATCGAAAATGTTATGGAAAAAAATGTCGAAAAAACGGCATTATATGATAATTACATTATATGCTCAGAATCGTTTTTTCGAATGAAATGGTTTGCCATTGCATTCAAATTATAATTAAAATTAAACACTATGATTGCACACCTGTATCCCTTCCCTTGCTTTTTTTTTCTTTTATACTTTTGAACTTTTATAATTTTTCTAAATTATATGCTATAAAAACCTAATTACACTACATTATAGGAAAAAAAAATTATTTTTTAATTTTACAAACTTTTTATATAAAAAATAAATATAGAGTGAATATTTATTAAATATTTTAAATAATTGAAGTATTTATTGGAAACAGTAATTTTGATCATTGTTGTTTACAAACTCTGTTTCATTAATAAATACTTTTACTTACCTTCTTAATTATAATTCATTATTGAGTTATTTTATATGTAATATTTCTGCAAAAATACAACTACAGATAAAGTTGTATTTAAAAAATATACAGTGCAAAATATATATATGAGTATATATCTTATCTATATTCTTTTAATGTGGAAAATATTAAAATGTGAATTATATTTGTAGTGATGTTTTTTTACAAAAGCTACTTTTATGTATCAATATAAATTAATTATCAATAATATTATAAAAACTAGACAAAAATTTACTGAAATTATTATTCATGTGATGAAATAAGAATATATTATGCCATTTAAAAAAAGTATAAAACTTCAAACTTATATAGAAAAAAATTGTTTTGTTTATATATATTACTGAATGAGTTCTAAATATTATGTAAATATATATATATATATAGAGAAAAACAAAAAAACATAAATCATTCGTACAAAAATTATTAAATTTATGTTTCCAAAAAGGACAATAATGAATAACACCAAATTATTTATAAAAATAAGCTTACCTCCTCTTTTTTTTTGTTAATTTTTGATCGTTTATCGTTCTTCTTTTCTTTAATTATGGGTGGTTTTCTCATCTGTGAAATAGCTTCATTAGCTTTTACTTTTGCAGCTCTTGAATCTAAATAAATGCATTCAAATTATTATATTTTTAACATGCCTAACAAATATAATTGATTATTTTCTTGTATAAATTAAACTCCATAAATAACTTCTATCTTGTGTAATATTACATAAATTTAAGAGAACACAAGTACACATCATTTAAAATAATAAAAAATAATATTGGTATATATATTCTCTATTACATTAAATAGTTTTTAACAGTAATTTTTACTAAAAATTTAAAAGGTTTAAAAATGAATTTTATAAAAAAATTTGTGTACCACTTACATTATTTCGTTAAAAATATTAATTAACATAATAATATTATAATAATCAATTTAATTAAATTATAAAATTGTATAAACAAATTACATAATATATTTATATTTTGTTATAAAAAAAAATATTTATATATATTATATTTACGAGTATCAAAATCAATAAAACTTAACAATAGTAAAATTACTTTCTTAATATTGAAATGTCTATGATATACTCGTAAAATAAAATTACATAAAATAAGTATATTTTCAAACTTTAGAAATACACCATTAATTTTAATGAAGGCTGCATCATATGGGCTATGTAATACCATTGGCTTATAAGTATAAAATAAATTTAAAATTAATATTTATGAGAGTTAGTATTACACTTATAGACTAAAACAGTGAGATATGAGTGATGATTAAAATTAACCTTAAAATGATTATAAAGTAATATTGAAGTCTACTTTAAAAATATACTTACATATTTTATCATCACCAAATAATTCAAAAATGCTTAAATCATAAGGTTTTATATTTTTCTTATAAACTTTTTTGTTTTTAACATATTGATCATCATCTATAAATAAATAAATAAATAAATAAATAGATAGATAAATACAAAAATTATTAAACATTAATATAAAAAAAGCAAGGGAAGGGATACAGGTGTGGAAAGGATAAAGGTGTGCAATCATAGTGTTTAATTTTAAATATAATTTGAATGCAATGATAAACCATTGCATTTGAAAAAAATGATTCTGAGCAAAGTTCAGAGTTCAATGCCCATTTTTCGTAATTTTTTTCATAATATTTTCGATTAACTAAAAATATAAAATTTAAACAGCTATAAAAAAATTTGAGAATAGGGATTTTTCTAATATTTTGATATGATGTTTAGTAATATGTAAATATACTACAGTAAAATTTTCACATATTGAAAAAAATGTCAAAAATTAACATTTTATCAAACATTATATACATAAAAAAGAGAATTTTACGAAATATTCAACGTTCTGTATTTTGTAGAAAAATTAATGTAACGGTTCCAAAATTTTACCACATATATGTATATATATAACTTATGTGAACACCCAATAAAATTTTCAAGTCTCTTACTTCAAAATTGCTCGACTCATCGTGAAATATTAAAACCGAATTCGTCGAAATTTGATTTTTTGTGAAAAATACAGTTTTTTCATCATATATCGTCGTTTTGCCTTCTAGCTAAATTTGTATGCATTAATGCAAATTCTTTATCATCTTATTGTCTCATGATTTCGGTGAAATGTTTCCTAAATAGTTTTGATTGATATCATTTCTATGTCATTAGGATATTTTGACAACGTATCATTGAAACTATCATTTAACGGTGTAAACAATACAGGTGATAATTGGAAAAAAAATCACCTAACACTATTATGTAAATATCACCGAATGGTTCGTTAATTCTCATTATAGACCTTAGTCTATGATATGTGATCTGTAATCTATGATCATTGATCTGTAATGGGCCAACCCCCTGGAAGTGCTTAAAGAAGTATTATGAGATTTACGATGGAAAATTTTGTTTATAGATGCTATTAGTTTTAATAATATTATTATTTTGATCACTATTAGTTTCAATAATAATTATATTATCACTATGATTACTATTATAATTATAATCAACAATCATTTAGCTGATGAATCAAATTCATCAAAGGAAAAAATGTAGTTTTTTTGTCGTTTTTTCGGTCGCAAGGAAATTCGAAAAATGATCTAAATAAAATACAAACTACATCCAATTTGTAATCGAAAACATATGGTATTTGTGAAAATCGAAGCATTATTTCGGGTAGTAAATGTGTCTTCAAACATGAAGACAAAAAATAAAAATAAAGTCACACATCATTATAAGACCAATCGTCCGCTCAGAATCTAAAATATTGTTTTCGATATATATTTTATAACTATAAAATTACCATCTGTAGTTTGACCATCATTTTCATCATCAGAGTCTATTTGATGATTTGATAATGGAATTGAAGTTGACGAACTTGCACTTTCCCATGACCAATTATCATTATATATAGAGTGACTAGATGGTCTAGAAACTAAAATAATAATAATAATAATAATATTAATAATAATTTTTTCAAAATGCTGGCACACACTTATGTGATAATACAATAATGATATTGTTCTTTGAACTTTACCTGAATAATATTACTATGGTAAATACCGAAACGCATGAATTATTAATGAAATTATCGATGAAAAATTAATTCGTTAACAATATTATTATTGTATTACAGGCGCTATAACATGACTTATATTATATGTCATAATATGCAGAAAACAGTAACTACTTGTATAAGAGCTGTAATCGAATGGCGACCGACGGGAAAATGGCCAAGAAGAAGGCCTAGAAAGTGATGGATGGATGGCATAAGGAAGGACTTAGAAATACTTGAAGTGACGGATTGTGATAATTGGAGAACGGTGACGGCCAAAATTCTTAAATTGTAAAACCAAGAGGAGAGAGAGAGAAAGAGAGAGAGAGAAAATCTAAAATTGCTAATTTTATTAAACATTATTGAGATAAAAATTGAGAAACCATACAAATGTTAAAATGTTTATTCACTAAAAATTTCAATGTTGAATAGATATGAAAACAATCGCAAATTTGTAACTTATTATTACCCTATAAGGTATCTCCTAGCCTATTTCTGGCCAAGTATATTCATACAAAAAAAAATAAATAAATAAATAAAAAAATATGATACACATCATTGCAAAACCAATACATTTTTTCTGCACTCAAAATCTAAAATACCCTCTACAATTTCAAAATTAATAATTTAATACTTCAAAATAAAGTATAATTATTAATATTATTTTTAATTAATATTTATGGAATATCCTAAAAATAATACTAATATGAAATGATTATCCAAATAACAATGTTTACAGTAAATTTATAAGCAATAAAGATAAAAAACTAATATAAATTTGGGAAATATATAAATATAAAAAAGATTCAACTTACCTGTCTGATAGTCACTAATAATTACATTATCTTTATTAAGATAAATATTATCATCAACAGGCTTTTTTTTCTTATTTTCTTTATTCAACTTTGGACTTTTAGAATGGTCATCACCTAAACCCAAATACTTTTTAAATATATGTCAATTATATATTATACAGGTGTCCTAACTAAATTTATTTGATCACTGTAATATCTCCATGAATAATTAAAATTTATGAATAGGTACTTTTTAAATTATTAGGTAAGTGTATCATATGGAAGTTCATCAGATAATATATGTATAGATTAAAATTTTTACATTTATCAATCTCTGCGTTCAATATATATGTATGTGGGGTTTTCCCTGGTACAACACTGTGCTAATACTATTAAAATAGATAATATATAAGTTCAGTGTTGTTCGTGACGTTGTGCGATTGTGTTGATTTGTGTATGTGTATCGTGTGTAAAATAATATTAAATAAATTCGAATGAATAGTCAAATTAATAAATATTGTAATATTGTTTCTAACGTATTAATTAATTCTTGCCCTCGTATCCCACAAATTTGGGGGCCTGTTCGGGATCGGCTTTGAATTAATTAAGTTTAAGACGTAGTAATTTGCCACGTGGTTACGAGATTCTTGGATCGCTGTTAACAGTTATAACTTATAACCGTGTTTGTTATAATATGTTATGAACGGTATCAAATCAAAAGGTACAAACAAGTAGTGTTGCAGAGACGCAGAATAGTATTACGTTTTATTTGACTGTTAATAAACTAAAATCTTTCAAGACTAGATTGCAATTTTAGGTAAAATGCCGCCGAAATCAAGGAAGTCGAAGAAAGGTAATGACCATCTGGCTAATGATTTTGTTAATGATCGTCGTGAATCTGTCAGTGATGACAATCGTCATGGTAAAAGCTGTATAAGCTTTCAGGATGTTCGTGAATCCTTAAATTTATTTACTGGTGATGATACATATTCGGTTACAAAATGGGTAACTGACCTAGAAGAAATGTGTGAAGTATGCGGTTGGTCAGAATTGGAACTATTTATTTATGGTAAACGACTATTGTCCGGAACAGCAGCATTATATATTCGTTCAGAGACTGGTATTCAATCATGGTCTATATTGCGTAGTCGTTTATTGAATGAATTCCAATGTCGTTTAAGTGATGCTGATATTCATAGGCAACTTGCAGCACGAGTCAAAAGTGACAATGAAACATGTCAACAATATCTATTCAAAATGATGGAATTGGCTGGACAAGGATCGGTGCCTGAGGATTCGGTAATAGATTATGTTATTTCTGGTATTCAGTACAGCGAAATAAACAAAGCCTTGCTTTATGGTGCAACTACAATAGGTGAATTTAAAGTAAAACTGCAACTATATGTTAAGATGAGATCAAGAATGAGTATTAGTGAAAATAAGGTATTCAATAGGACCTCTCAAAATACAGTTAGCAGATGTTACAATTGTGGTGCAAAATCACATCAGTCTAGGGAGTGCCCTGACTTAGCGAAAGGTGCCAAATGTTTTGCGTGTCAGTCTTTTGGTCATAGATCGTTTGAATGTCCAAATAAGGAATTTATAAAAGATGAAAAAACGTCTATACCAAGCAGAAGAGATACACATGTTTATCAAATAGGCACTACAGATATTAATAAACGTATTGTTAAGGAAGTTTGTGTTTCTGGTGTCAAAACCATTGCTCTAATTGATACAGGATGTGATCTGAATCTTTGTCGTCGTTCTTTTCAAGCAGCAATGGGAATAAAAAAATCAGTTACATCTGCAATGATGCTAGGTGGACCAGCTGGTGTTACATTTTGGACGGAACAACAATTCACTGCTAGCTTGGAAGTTGGTGGCTGCATCTATACTGTTGAAGTATATTCTGTACCCGATGAAGCTATTATGTGTGACTTCATAATTGGTAGACCATTATTCCAGAGTAATGCTGAACTTAGAATTAGCCCAGGTCTAGTTGAGATCAATGAAATATGTCCAGATATACTACAAGTCATGGCTATTGAAGTGGACACCCATGAAATGGACGTTGGATTCAAAGAGTATTCAGAAACTATAAGAAATATGGTAAAGTATTATGTTCCTAATGCTACTAAGACTACACCAATGAAGACAAAAATAATAATATGTGATGACCAGCCTGTTTATCAACGACCAAGACGTTTGGCGCCTAAGGAAAGAATAGCTGTTGACAGACAGGTTGAAGAATGGCTTAAGGAAGGTATAATCAGACCAAGCTGCTCTGATTATGCCAGCCCAGTGGTTGTTGTGCCTAAGAAAGATGGCACTTCCAGATTATGTGTTGATTATAGACAGCTTAACAAGAAAATAATTAAGGATCGATACCCGTTACCTCTCATTGAAGACCAACTTGATAAATTACAAGGTGCTGCTGTGTTCACAACATTGGATTTGAAAAATGGTTTTTTTTCATGTGCCAGTTCATGAAGATAGCATCAGGTATACAGCATTTGTCACACCTGGTGGACACTTTGAGTTCTTGAAGACTCCATTTGGACTATGCATTGCTCCACCCGTATTCCAACGGTTCATTAATTATGTGTTTAGTGATATTATTAATGCAGGTTATTTATTAATATATATGGACAATTTAGTTATTATTGCAGATACAGTGGAAGAAAATATTAAACGAATTGAAACCGTACTTCAAACAGCTGCTCACTATGGGTTGGTAATCAATTGGAAGAAATGCCAGTTTCTACAAAGACACATTGATTATTTGGGGTATCGAGTGGAATGTAATTCCCTGAAGCCATCGCCAGCTAAAGTCGCAGCAGTTATGAAATACCCTAAACCAATGAATGTTAAGAGTGTGCAGAGTTTTCTTGGATTGACAGGGTATTTCCGTAAATTTATTGAAAACTATGCTTTAATTGCTCGCCCATTAAGTGATTTACTCAAGAAAGAAGTGCCATTCATATTTGGTCGAGATCAGGAAATTGCTTTCAATGAATTGAAATTAAGACTAACAGAAGCGCCTGTGTTGGGCATATTCAATTTGAAATCAGAGACAGAGGTTCATACTGATGCCAGTATGTATGGATTTGGTGCTGTACTATTTCAAAAGGATAGTGAAGGTCAATTACATCCTATTCACTTCATGAGTCGGAAAACAACAGATGCACAAAAGAAATATCACAGTTATGAACTGGAAGTTTTGGCAATAGTTGAGGCTATGAAAAAATTTAGGTCATACTTATTGGGATTAACATTTAAGATAGTCACCGATTGTTCTGCATTCACCAGAACACTGGAGAAAAAAGAGCTGGCAACCCGTGTTGCTCGTTGGGCATTACTACTAAATGAATTCAACTACACTATTGAACATCGTGTAGGCTCAAGGATGCCCCATGTGGATTCCTTGAGTCGCCACCCAGTGTGCATGACCATAGATAGTGTATTTTTAGCCCGCCTCCAACTAGCACAGCAAGACGATCCAGATGTAAAAGAATTGACTGCTAAAGCAATTTCTGGTGAGTGTGAACCATACTTTGTTGAAAATGAGTTATTATATAAACTGAATGATCACTGTAAATTATTGGTAATTCCTAAAAACATGCAAAGGGAATTGATTCAAAATGCTCATGGAGTTGGTCACTTCGGTGTGAAAAAAGTGGTGGAGTTACTGAATCGAGATTATTTCATAGCCAATGTAG
Organism: Tetraneura akinire; assembly: GCA_021307375.1. NCBI lineage: Eukaryota > Metazoa > Arthropoda > Insecta > Hemiptera > Aphididae > Tetraneura > Tetraneura akinire. Next base: position 2,760,574 of record JAIUCT010000021.1, on the reverse strand, counting down.
ATGAAAAGGTGAACCGCTTTATACGTAATTGTGTGCCATGTATCCTGATGAATCGAAAGAATGGGCGACAAGGTTTTTTGAATAGTATTGATAAAGGTGATTCCCCATTAAATACTTGGCATATTGACTTCCTTGGACCACTAACAAGTACTGCTCGAGGGTACAAACATTTATTTGTCATTATAGATGCTTTTACAAAATTTAGTTGGCTTTTTCCTACCAAAAGCACTACATCAAATGAAGTGATTGATAAAATCACACTGCTACAAGGGACTTTTGGTAATCCAGCACGCATAATATCCGACAGAGGAGCTGCCTTTACATCTGAAGAATTTAAGAACTTCTGTGATACTGCTAATATTCACCATGTTCTTATTACGACTGGGATGCCCAGAGGAAATGGCCATGTTAAAAGACTCAATAGTGTTATATTGTCAACTGTAGCAAAATTAAGTATCAATGAACCTGAAAGATGGTTTAAATACGTTCCAAATGGCACTTAATTCTTCATGGCAGCGTTCAATTAAAATGACACCATTTAAATTGGCATTTGGAGTAGAAATGAAGCACCCAGATTTAGTTCCACTATGTGAGATAATTAATGATGAATATATAAGATGTTTTGCAGAAGATAGAGAGACTGAGCGTCAAGAGGCCAAACAACATATCATGGAGGCCCAACGAGCACAAAGACATTCGTATAATAGGAATAGAGTTGCTGCCACTGAATATCGTATTGGTGATCTTGTGGCTATCAAGAGAACACAGTTTCTTCCAATGTGTAAACTCAAGTCTAAATATATTGGTCCGTACCGCATAGACAAGAGAAATGGGTTCAACCGATACAATGTTGTCAAAGTGGGGCAGGGAGAAGGACCTATACGAACATCAACAGGCTCAGATTTCATGAAATATTGGAGTTCTGAATTAGAAGACATGGAAACTGCAGTATCTGAGGCAGATTCTGCTTAAAGATGGGTGAATGTGGGGTTTTCCCTGGTACAACACTGTGCTAATACTATTAAAATAGATAATATATAAGTTCAGTGTTGTTCGTGACGTTGTGCGATTGTGTTGATTTGTGTATGTGTATCGTGTGTAAAATAATATTAAATAAATTCGAATGAATAGTCAAATTAATAAATATTGTAATATTGTTTCTAACGTATTAATTAATTCTTGCCCTTGTATCCCACATGTATATATCATAAAAACTCTAAATTAATCATATAAATATGCAAATCTCTTCTTAAAACAAAATACTTCGCTCAGAATAGTTTTATTAATAAAACAGCATTCAAAAATCTAAATTTTTCCGAGGATAATGAGTAAATTATTCTTTTAGATATGGGATAGTATGTATATATTGCAATATTAAAGAAGGGTGCATTATTTTAAAAAAATAAAAAATAAAATAAGATATTACTTAACTTATTAGTTAATTAATTAACTTATTACCTACTAATTTATGTATGTCACAAATAAGAATGCTGTAACTATGGTTATTTATTCAAAAAATTTGTTCTAAGAAAACAATATTTCCTGAATATAAATGAAATATAATTGATGCTTAGCAAAACTACCGTAATCATAATTTACTAAGAATGATTGCATGATTTATTTTAATTAGTATTTTTACTGAGTACTTATTTGAAATCTATAATCACAACATATTCTATTATTTACTCGTATAATTAAAATATAATTTTAGGAAACTGGCTGTCATAAAGCAGTATTTTATTATTTTATTGGAATTTTGGTATTGTTCACTATAATATTGTACATGTATTTAGTTAAATTATCAATATTTTGTTATAAAATTAAAGTATTGAATTTTTAACTTGTAACTTTGAATTATTATTATTTACTATATATATTTATTTTTAATTATTGAAAGTTAATTTTAACTATAGTCTATTCAAAATAAGATAGGTCCTCAGCAGCAACATGTTTTCGTTGATTACAGACATTTCCCCTTCCATTTCTATGACCCAATTAAAGTTCGATACTTGTAGTGTTGTATGCTTGTAACACCTTATAGGCGTACTATTCATTTCATTACACTGCCGGCCACCAAATTTGTGTATTCTCTGTCTGCATAATATTTTAAATTATGTTTACAAATTCATTGCTAATATTAGAATGATGTGGCACTCCGTCAAAAGCTTGAAACAATGCCCATGCATAGAAGTTGGCCGCGAGGACCTTTCTTATTTTGAATAGACTATATAAATGGAATTACAGCATTCTTACTAGGTGAATAGTTGTAATAATAGCTTATTTAGCATAAATTATAATGATAATACTTTAATGAAAAAATTGTTTAAAATAAAACTTTATAGTTTCATTGAATTCATCAGGTATATTATCATAACAAATGACGTATTTAGAAAGAAAATTATTACATTTATAAAAATAAAACTTTCAAAAATTACTAAACATAAAACTGAATATTTCTTAGAATCGATAGAAATATATGGCATTCTACCTTAGCAAAGCAGTATTTATTATACACACACTATATATAAATTAATATTAACTTTATATTATAAAGATAATTTATATTATATATTAACACACTTTATAAATTAATATTAATACATATAAATCTTACCATCAGTTGTTTCACTTTCTTGATCAATTATAATGGAATTATTTGAGTCAGTTTTTAATATTTCAGTATTATCATTTTTGATTAAAGAAGATTTATAGTTGGATGTATAATCTGAAATCAAATATAAATTAAAATTAAAAAATTACATAATTACTTAATACAATATTATATAATAAACCGTAAAAAACTAAAAACTATATATTTATTTAAAGTAACTACTATACAAATTAAATTAAGAAATAGGCAACTGTAAAATTTAAAAATAAATATAATATAATTAATAACTAATAAATTAATTTATATACTTTAATAACCAAATAATGTATAGACTTTATTTGAATATACAAGAATATAATAAACAAAAAAATTTATGATTGAATAGAAAATATTATGAACCGTCAAATGGAATTGCAATGGAAAATCCATTATAAACAGTTTTAATTGAAATATTCATGAAGAAACTTGAAAAATTTTTAATTTCTAAAGAACAAATAAAACATACTAAGATTTTGGATGACACATATATTACATATTTAAAATCATTAATAAATATTTAATTATAGTTATGTTTTTTTTAATCATTACTCCAACTACACATCATTAAAATTTACTGAAGAAAAATAAATAGGAGTGAAATTATTATTTTTAGATGTAAAGAAATAAGATTATGGGAACATTACAATTTGAGATATGTAAGAAGACCCAACCATTAAAATTTTCACAATTTTTTTTTTTGCAAATATTTAGTATGTTATTTGTATGAATTCCTACGACCAAATTCGCAATTCATACGAAATCCGAAAAGATGAAAGCCCCTAAATCAAAAATTAACTAGATGGGCTAGAGAAATTAAAATTAAATATTAAATACGTCTACTTTGTATCGATTAATTAGAAATTAAATATTAATTTTTAATTTAGGGACTAAACAGATTTCATAGGAATTGCGAATTTGGTCGTAGATATCATACAAATTACATACTAAATATTTGCAAAAAAAAAAAATTACAAAAATTTTAATGGGTGGGGATGGCAAAATGTACGTGAAGAAAATTCATATAAACCACATTTATTGAGAAACAATTGCCAAAGGGTGGTAAAATTTGTACTTTGAACTGAGATGTTACATTTTTTTTGTGCTTCGTTTAATTCTTAAAATTCTAATAGAATACACCAATTTTATTTTCTATTTTTTTGTGAAAATTTAAATATTAAAAAAAAATTATAAAGGATCAAATTTATTTTCCATCAATAACGGCAATTTATAAATTCTAGGCATTTCCCATTATATTATCACAATAATGCTTGATAATTAATGGTACTAATCAATACAAAATTGAGATATTTCTAAATAATAAGAATTTAATTTTGAGCTTTTTAAAATTTATACTTGGCAATATGTATTTAATTTTTATACACATAGTATGAAAATATGTGAAAATTTGTATTTAATGTTTACACTGAGTGCACAATGCATTGATTAATTTGTAAATGTGCTTAAAAAAAAAAATTGTTAAATGGTTGACTATTTGTTGAGGGTCAATAGAAATTGAAAATCTCAATGAACCAAAAAGTCTCAATCCGCCGCTGGAAGTGTTATGTAATGGAAAATGTTATTTAGAGTTAGGACATTAGAGTGCGAGTATTTTTTCATTGTTAAATGTTTTGTTAGAAAAAGTAAGTTCAGAAAGTATTTGGATTATAAAGTTTTTGTGCAATTAGTGGTTACTAATGTACCATATATAATAAAATGTAAATTAATTGATTGAAGAATATTAACTTAGATTATTTTTCAAAACCCCATAGTTGAATGCTATATTTATGGCTGGTCATATAATTTGCTTGAATATTAAGATTATTATATAAAGATATATTAGTGATATACAAAGATGTTTTAGACATAGATTTAAGTAAATTTGACGTATTAAAATATAAAATTATATATGGTGTTTAATACAGTTTATAGAGTAATTATTGTTCTTCTAAAATTCCAATGTAATGTATCAATTTTAATTAGTCAAACTATAAAAATATAGTTTAACATTTATCTTTATTCTGGTGCACCATTTATGTTTACCGCCCACTTTTATATGGCAATTACTACACTATACATATAATTTATACTTATATATTATATCATCTTTTATAAATAATACTTTATATACCTATTTAGTAATTAGTTAGGTCACTGACATATAACATATAAACTATAAAACAAAATAAAATATAAAATAAAATATCATTAGAATATTATAAAAAATGTCAAAATGGACAAGATCTTCTTGCTTTCAATTGGTTTATATACAAACAAAACAGAAGAAATGAAAAAAAAAATATTATGATAGTGCAATTGTGGCGAGCGCCGGGAACATTCTGGGATGCTCGCGCCGCGCGGCAG